>KK122160.1:87135-115669 GCA_000611955.2 Stegodyphus mimosarum
CCAGGAGGAGAGTAAATTTTAGTATTTCATATCGAAGACTTTCTCTCGAGGAGGCAAGTAAATTTTAGTATTTCATATCGAAGACTTTCTCTCGAGGACGCAAGTAAATTTTAGTATTTCATATCGAAGACTTTCTCTCGAGGAGGCAAGTAAATTTTAGTTTTTACGGATATCTCCCATCCGTCTTAAATTGAAAGGAGCCATCAGCCCCTTCGAAGCTGCACAAACATGTTGCAGGAAAGAAAGCGAAGAAAAGAGGAGGAGCGACATTTGCACCGGCTTTTTGTCAAGAAAGGAAACCATATATTGCCAAGCCCCGCTAAAACAGGGTGAATACACAAAAACCCGCACACACCCCTGTAAAAAAATTCCGAATTTCCGAGGTGTTGAACTAAACACAAATTCAAATATCGCCAAGCACGCCAAAAGTAATGCGAAGAATTCGACGCAGGTGCAAGGCCAAACCTACAACCTACGACTCCACCGGAAATTCTCATTGTATTCCTCTTAACACGTAAGCAAAGCCTTAGAATTCAGCTAAAAATGGCAACTTTTTCAATCCTTTCCCCCCCCTCCAAGTCCTTTTCGAAAGCAAAGTGTAAAAATTTAGTTAAATAAGTGACTGTATCTTAAACGCTGTTAAAGCTAGAATCTTGAAAGTGATCTTAAATTAAAAAGCTAATTTTTTTGGCATCCAGTGATATAAATTAATAATGGATCAACTTAAGTTTGCTAAATCAAGCTTATTACGTAGAAAAGCGCTCAATTCCATTGCATGTTTCAGCTCGTCTGCGAGTAACGAGTGGAAAATACGTACAAATCTTAACTACCGAAAACCCCTAATTAAAATTAAACCAAAGCAAATATAAATACAGCATATTAAATAAAATACACGTTGTGTAGCATAAATTTAGAATAATAATAAAAATTAATTCATAAGTCAAAACTTAAATAATTAAGTGAATTTGCTACACAACATTGGCATCTATTACTTTGATGCCAGCAAGAAAACCAGTAAAAATCAATATAAACCAATACAAACCAGTAGAAAATTTTGACATTGTTACTGGTTGTATGGATGTTGATATCAGTAAGAAAAACGCACAGAGATCCATAGAAAAAATCAGTAGAGACCAACAGAATTCTTATGGGTACCTGTAAAAAGTTTTACTGGTTTCTATGGGGCATTTTGAAACCAGTAAAAAAAAACCCACAGTGATCAACAGAAACCAATAAAAGTCAATAGAAACACGTAAAATTTTATGGGTATCCATAAAAAGTTTTACTGGTTTCTGTGGGGCATTTTTAACAGGAAAGATAATTTATCCATTATTATCAGATGAGTGAGATAATTATCATTTTTTAAAAGAATTGTATTGAAAACCTATCTCTGTATCCTCTTAAGCACTATTATTTATTACTTTTTTCCCCTTGAGAACAAATATCGAGTTACTTTAAGGTAAAATATTTTATCTATCATGATAAGCTTTAAGATCCCTTGTATTTAAAATTTTCATTCTAAAGTAATGGTTTCTTTGAAGGTAACTATTGAAACTGAATTTGATGACCTGGCTCCTGGTGCTAATGGAAAAATTACAATAAATGGCGAAACTGACACCTTAGTTGGCCTTTTAGGTATAGATGAAGCTGTGTATGCATTGTCTAAAGGCGATCTGCTGACAAAAGATAAAGTAAGTGAGAATCTGTTTTTACAGAAATATGTAAACGTTAATTATAAATGTTAATTAGAGCTATGTAAAAATCGTTCTGGTAGTAGTAGTGCGGTAAAAATCGTTGTAGTAGTAGTTGTAGTGCCAGGGGTAGGAAAAAAATGCGACTCTAAAGTTGATGAAAAGAGGAAATCTGTTATGTTATTACATGTATTTCCAAGCAAAATGACTTTATATACCAAGAAATGAAGTCAAGTTCATTTACATTAATGTGGAAAAATAAGTCCTCATATTGCAGAGACATTAGGATTTTTTTAATGCAGGAGACATGAAAAATGAGCACTACCCTCGCCGGGACTCGAACCACGGATCTTTCGAATACGCGTCGATAGTGCTGCCCATTATACCACGAAAGCATACGAATGCGGCTAGAGAATTACCTTATATACGCTCGCTTTTAAAGGGCATGTGTTGATTAGGGGACCCAATAGCCAACTCCTGATGGTGGAGAATCATCATCCACCACTATTTTAGTTTGGGCGCCACTGTAAAGATATTAGGATTTTTTTTAATGCAGGACATTAAAAATGAGCAATGCCCTTCCCGGGACTCGAACCACGGACCTCTCGAATCAGCGTTGTTGCAGAATGTACAATTAGACGATGAAGAATGGAATGCTGCCGAGTGTGTTATTCAAGAATTTCAAGATGTTGTCAGGCCTCAGTGTTCGGTGCATGTTCTTGGTGAACATCTTCGTGTAAATCTTAAGTCCTGATCTTGAACAGGGAGCTGAATGCAGCTATGTACTGTGGTAGAATACTGTGATTAAGTGGTAGAATAACTATACTTAAGAAGGATTTAAAATCCTCTTTTATTAAACCACAATTATATACAGCCGCTTCCCAACTCGGGAGGGATACAGAAAATAACGACCGCACTTGGGTCTTAAACTGAACAATCAGATAATTAAAATTAAAATTAAATAGAACTTAAGTAGTCGTTGCTCATAGAGCTATAAACGCGAGGTTGGCCTCTATGCTAAAGGGTGCGCAGCAAGATTTAACTAATACTGACGCACTTAGAATTACTTCAATAAGTAATAGCATAACAGCGCTACGGCTTAGAATTTAAATACTAGCTGGTCAGGCGAACGTTGAACAGAGTAACAGTGGTCTGAGACTAAAAGCTCTCTCACACTGAGAGGTTCCTACCTCTCGTTTAAATATAAACTTGGCTCCACTTCAAATTAGCATAAAGCGGAAACGCGCGCTTATTCTAACGGGATGTTGAAATAAGAACAGATAGGAAAAGGCAAATTAAAATAAAACTTTGTTAGTTTAACTAAAACCTTACAATGTTTTCTCCTTGTTTTCTGACGTTGGTCATATCAGTTTGACACAGCATAGATTCGATACGTAGCATTGAGTAAACGGATATCTCGTTAATTTTTATTTAAATTGAATTAACGAATTGACAACTGTATTACTTATAAGCGAAATTCCATCCTCTTATTTCTTTCCAGAAATCTCGAGAAGGAGAAAGTACTAGAAATTTCTCACGGCGGTTGAAAACTATAAAAGACCAGAGAGAGAGTGTCTGAGTTCAGTTGCTTAGTTACTGTTGTTGGGATTTGTTTAGTTGAGGGTGAACTGAGATATTGGAGTTAGCTTTCTCTTTACATGCTTTTTGTTTTTTCTGTATTTAACGTTTTTAGTAGTTTGAAGTATAACTGCTAATAATATTGCGTGATACTTGTACGAATATGTCTGAGGAAAATTTCAGAGTTCTGGTATATTTCTTTTGATAAGAATAAATTTTGTTAACCTATTATAGGGCTTGGACATTCAATCTATTATGAACCCGTACGCACGCAATATGTTGGCACGCAGTATGATGGCTATACGCAGTATGATGGCTGAGTGGTAGAAGAACCTTGGCTTGCATTTTGTGCATGCTATTGATAAAACTGGGATGGAATTATGCAAATCGACCAGATATGGTTTGTCTTAATTACGTAAATTATAATAAATTATCTAGATAAGAGGAGAACTCCACTTATTCAGATGACTTATTTTTACAATTTTATTTAAAATTACGCTTGGAATCAATTTATTTGTATTTTAAATTTTTGATTGGTTTACGTAATATTAAGGAATAAAGTGTAGTGAATATTTTAAGAAGTTATTAAATTAATTTAGATCACTGTGTTCGAAATACACTCATGTCCATAAATTAAGGATAATTCGGAGTCACGCGGAAATCGAACTCTAAAATAAATATATCACCTGTAAAATCACTACACATATCTTCAAGAATCATATGCAAATTTCAGGAAGTAACCAGATGACACCGATGGTACGTCACAATGACGAGAGTGTAAGAGAGTGATATATAAGGAATACAGGCAAAGAAGTAAAATTGTTCGCAGGCGCTTTATAAGCATTTCAGTGCAATAACCGAAAAGTTATGACACAAAGGATGCATTTGGATGATTTTTTACGTGGCAGAATCATCGGACGTCTGGAATGTGGGCGTACCCAACTGGAAGTATCAGACGAACTTGGAATTGCCCAGAGTATCATCTCCAGGCTTTGGCAACGATTCCAAGATGATGGTAATGTGAGTAGACGTTACAGCACAGGTCGCCCCAGAGTTATAACGCCGAATGAGGACCGGTATTTGGCAGTTACTGCCAAAAGAAACAGGCGGAGCACAGCCTCAGACCTGTCTCGTCAGCTCTCTTCAGCCACTGGTACGACAATTTCTAGGCAGACCGTGTACAGACGCTTAGGGCAGATTGGTATATATGCTCGTAGACCTGTCAGATGCGTTCCACTTACTGCAACTCACTGTCGCCTGCGGTTAGCCTGGAGTAGAGAGCATGCATTGTGGACACCACAACAGTGGGCTTGTGTGATGTTTTCCGACAAGTTCAGGTTTAGATTGCAGTCTGATTCTCGCCGGACTTTCATATGGAGAGCTACAGGTACCCATTACCACCAAGAAAACATCACTGAACGACACTGTTACGGTGGTTCAGGAGTGCTCGTTTGGGGGGGAATTATTCTGGGTTCCAGAACTGACCTGCATGTTCAAATTGGAACCATGACAAGCCAAACCTATCGGGACGTCATTCTGGAACAACATGTACGTTTGTTTCGGGGCGCCATGGGCGCACAATTTGTGTTTATGGATGACAACGCCCGTCCTCACCGTGCAAACTGTTGTAAATTAATCAGGCATTTGAGAAGAAGAAAATGTTATTTTTAACTTAACTTCTGGTAACCCTAGAAATGCCAAGGTGCGCGCGCATCAACCATACCAACTACATCAACCATTCCAACTACGTCAATCACACCCAGATAATACATCCCATGATACAGTTAATCCTTACTTCTTTTTAAGCTTTCATATGTGCTTGTATGAAAACATTAATGTATCTGTCGCTCTATATTATTTAGTTATAGCTGAATAAATATGATTTGTGCTTAAGTATGCATCCTATCATTAATGGATACATCCCTCACACCAATGAAGTTTCGGAGATTTAACTGCTGCTGCTGGGTGCACAAAAAGTAAGCTAAATTTTGCTATTTTTATTCTTCATAGATTATGAGACTGAATGTTGTAAATTCCGAAACTAATATTTAACCTGTGCATATAATATATAAACTTTTTGAAACTGCTAAATAAGAATTAATAATGACACAGTCAAGTCTTAAAGATTGTATGCAAATAACGAAACTGAATTCCGAAAATTATGCTACTTGGAAATTCAAGATTCAAATGCTTTTAATGCGTGATGGGTTAGATGATCTTCTTTATTCTCCCCCACCTTCTAAACCCGATGATGAATTTTTAAAGAGGGACAAACAAGCACGAGCTATAATAAATCTATGCATGGACGACTCTCAGATTATTCATGTTAAGAGATGAAACGACTACTGTCGGTACATGGCAGAAATTAAAGTCAATTCATGAGCGCTTCAATTTGAGCAGCAAATTATATCTTCTGAGAAAATTATATTCTATAAAAATGGCTGAACATGGTGATATGATCGCACACATCTCTCATATGATGGACTTAGTTGAAAGACTAAAAGCTATTGGTGAGGACATTCCGGATCAGCATGTAGCCGCACTTTTGTTAGTTTTAATTCCGGAATCATACAATAATCTTATAACTGCCATTGAAGCTAGAGAGGAAACTCTTATAACTACAGATCTTGTAAAAACGAAACTCACTGACGAATATAACAGAAGACTAGAACAACAAGCAGATCGAAGCTCTAATTCTTCAACGGCGTTTAAATCTGCAATAAATGCTAGAAATTATGATAATAGTAGACAAAAGAAATTCTGTACCTTTTGTAAACGCAGTGGTCATACTCGTGAGCGTTGTTTTAAATTGCAGAACAAAAGTAATAATTCTTGTCCTGACAACTCGAAATCAGAAACTCGCGTGACCAAACATGTCGGAAAATCGACCCGACATTGTATGAGCGCAGACACTTTCGAAGACAGACGCAGTGAATCCGACACTCACAGGCATGTTTCGCATGTTTCAGCACCAGTCCAAAGTACTGTTTATGAAAAGGGTTTAACGGTATTGCTCAGAACAAAATATAAATAAGAAAATTTTATACATCGATTCCGGCGCTAGCTGTCATCTAGTAGGAGATAAAAGTTTATTTACTGAACTGATATATGAGGATTCTCGAGCGAAAATCATTTTAGCAGATGGAAAAATTTTATATTCGCAGGGCAGAGGATTTGTTGACCTTGATTTAGAAGAAGAATGTGGATTGCAGAAAATTCGATTGACTAATGTTTATTACGTTCCTGATTTAAAGAGCAACTTGATTTCTGTTAAACAAATTGCTAGTAATGGATATTCTGTTACTTTCGAAAAGGAAAATTGTTACGTAAAAAAGGATAGCCAATTAATTATGCGCGCATATTCTGACGATAACAGTTTATATAAAATTGTTTTAATCACAAAACCAGAAAGCGCTAATTTTGCAGTTGAATGTAAAAATAAAAACTGTATACAAATATGGCATTCAAGGTTAGGTCATCGAAGTTATGACGCAATCAAACAATTAATAAGAGAAAATCTTGCAGAAGGGATAAAATTAGATAATTGCACTCATAATGATAGCTGTTCAGAATGCATAAAGAATAAAATGCAACAAATTCCTTATCCAAAAGCTGCTAGTGTTCGAGCAAGAAAACCACTGGAACTTATACATAGTGACATTTGCGGGCCTATGCCTACTCCAAGTATTGGTGGAAAGCTTTATTTCGTAACCTTTATTGATGACTTTACTAGATACACGGTCATCTATTTGCTTGCTAAAAAGAATGAAGTTCTTGGTAAATTAAAGGACTTTGTCGGTATAACAAGAAATAAATTTGGAAGAACTATCCAGACACTTCGAACCGATAACGGCGGTGAATATACCAGTGAGAAAATGGAGGAATTTCTATCGAGTAACGGCATCAAACATCAACTAACTGTTCCTTTTTCGCCTCCTCAGAACGGTGTGAGTGAAAGGAAAAACAGAAGCCTTGTTGAGATGACCAGGTGCCTACTGTCCCAAAGACGACTTCCAAACAAATTCTGGGGTGAAGCTGTAAATACAGCAAATTACATCCAGAACCGTCTTCCAACCAGAGCTTGTGATAAGACTCCTTATGAATTATGGAGCGGAAGAAAACCTAATTTAGCTCATATGAAACAATTTGGTTGCACAGCCTATGCATATGTACATAAGGAAAATCGTAAAAAATTAGACCAGAAAGCGATTGAAGGAATTTTTGTCGGTTACGATCAACGATCAAAGGGTTACAGAATCTACACAGGTGAAAATCGAATAATAATCAGTAGAAGCGTCAAATTTGTCGAAGAATTATCAGAGAATGAAAATATTGAAATTTCTCTCCATCCAAAGGCTGAAGATGTTGAAAACGATGAAGAAACTGCAGAAAAACACAAAGTTGTATCCGAAGTTGAGCCAAGACGATCAGAAAGGAAAACGAAAGGGAAACCACCAGAACGTCTAGGATACTTAACAAACACAATAAAAACCATACCAGAGAATTTTAAAGACTTGGATAAATTGAATTCTGAAGAAAAGGAAAAGTGGTTACTCGCAGTTGACGAAGAAATCAATTCCTTATCCCGAAATAAAACTTGGGAACTGGTTGAGCTTCCTGTAGGAAAGAAACCTATTGGCTGTAGATGGATTTTCAATCTGAAAGAAAACGAAGATGGAACAGTCATTCGTTACAAGGCGCGACTAGTTGCAAAAGGTTATAGTCAAAAATTCGGAACTGACTACGATCATACCTTTGCACCAGTAGTTCGACATACAACTATCAGAACTTTTCTTGCTGTCGCAGCATATGATAAAATGCACGTGAGACATGTAGACGTCACTACAGCATTTCTACACGGAAATTTAAAAGAAGAAATATTCATGGAACAACCAGAAGGTACAATTCAACCGGGACAAGAAGGAAAAGTTTGCAAATTGAAAAAAGCTCTTTATGGATTAAAACAAGCTGCTAGATCATGGAATAAAAGAGTCGAAGAAGTATTAAAGAACACTAACTTTTCGCAGAGTACAGCAGACCCATGCTTATTTCTAAAGAAAGATGGAAATGATACGATAATGATTATTGTCTACGTCGACGATATTCTTATAGCATGCAAAAGCGAGGAAAAAATTAAAAGGCTAATCAAATATCTCAACGAATTCTTCGAAGCAAAAGACTTAGGAGAAGTCAGAAACTACTTAGGAATCAACATCAAAAGAGATGAAAACAAGTTCCTATTGAGCCAAAAATCAAAAATAGAAAAATTGAAGATGATGTTTTGTCCAGATAGCCACAAAGCATCTTACACACCAATGGATACTTCTTATCCAAAGGAAGAGGACGTCTCTCCACCAGTACGAAGTATAGGCAAGCCATCGGAGCCTTATTATACATAGCCACTGTAACCAGTGAATCTGTTAAGCAGGAAAAATGAGTCTCCAAAGGAGAAGGACTGGAAAACAGTTCTAAGTGTGATTGAATACCTGAACTCTACAAAGGACATTTGCCTGAAAATTGACTCTGATAGCCCACCATCACTTTCCTGTTATACTGATGCTGACTATGCATCTGATTTAACCACGAGACGATCAACGGGTGGAAATTTATTTTTTTTTGGGAAACAGCCCGATATTTTGGTCCACAAAGAGACAAAATTGTGTTTCCTTATCATCTACCGAATCCGAGCTTATTTCTGCAGCTACTGCTGCTGAAGAGCTCAAATGGATATTAGATCTCCTTAAAGATTTTGATCTACCTCAAAAATTACCCATTAAGATATATGAGGACAATAAGTCCACAATAGCTCTGATAAAACAGGAGAAAATTAATACCAGGTTAAAGCATATTAATGTTAAATATTTCTTTTTAAGAGAAATGGAAGAAAATAAAACAATCGAGATAACATACTGCAACACAAATTCCATGATTGCAGATATATTTACTAAGCCATTGCCCAAACCAAAATTTCTGAAATTAAGAAATGAGCTAAATCTGATTTGTAACACTTCCCAAATGCATGATTAAAGGGGGGATTGTTGTAAATTAATCAGGCATTTGAGAAGAAGAAAATGTTATTTTTAACTTAATTTCTGGTAACCCTAGAAATGCCAAGGTGCGCGCGCATCAACCATACCAACTACATCAACCATTCCAACTACGTCAATCACACCCAGATAATACATCCCATGATACAGTTAATCCTTACTTCTTTTTTAAGCTTTCATATGTGCTTGTATGAAAACATTAATGTATCTGTCGCTTTATATTATTTAGTTATAGCTGAATAAATATGATTTGTGCTTAAGTATGCATCCTATCATTAATGGATATATCCCTCACACCAATGAAGTTTCGGAGATTTAACTGCTGCTGCTGGGTGCACAAAAAGTAAGCTAAATTTTGCTATCTTTATTCTTCATAGATTATGAGACTGAATGTTGTAAATCCCGAAACTAAAATTTAACCTGTCCATATAATATATAAACTTTTTGAAACTGCTAAATAAGAATTAATAATGGCACAGTCAAGTCTTAAAGATTGTATGCAAATAACGAAACTGAATTCCGAAAATTATGCTACTTGGAAATTCAAGATTCAAATGCTTTTAATGCGTGATGGGTTAGATGATCTTCTTTATTCTCCCCCACCTTCTAAACCCGATGATGAATTTTTAAAGAGGGACAAACAAGCACGAGCTATAATAAATCTATGCATTGACGACTCTCAGATTATTCATGTTAGAGATGAAACGACTACTGTCGGTACATGGCAGAAATTAAAGTCAATTCATGAGCGCTTTATTCTTCAAAACATCGTAAGCGAATGCCTTCATTCGGAGGATATCACCCGTATGGACTGGCCAGCATTCTCACCGGACTTGAATCCGGTAGAGCACGTGTGGGACATGCTTGGCCAGCGAGTTGCAGCCCGTGAACCTCCTCCTACATGTCTACCGGAACTTCGGAGAGCATTGCTTTTTGAGTGGTGTAATATCCCCCAAGATCAGATCGATAATTTGACACTCAGCATGCCTAGGCGTTGTACGGAGTGTATTGCATCGTCTGGGAGACATACAATGTATTAACAATCATACCACTCATGTAATATTGGTTTTTTGTAAATAGGTTTTTTTGTAATTTGCTCCAGGGAGAAAAAATCGCTAATTTTTTGTAATAATATCAAACATGTAGCATCGTTTTTTGCTCTTTACCTTTTGTTTCATAAATAAGCTTTACAAATAAGTCAAATTTGTTTTGCTTCTAACTCTTCCTTTGCTTGATTTTGCATTATCCTTAATTTATGGACATGAGGGTAGTTAATAGCTTACGGTTAAAATGATAGATTGTGAGTCAACAAATGCATTTATCTCATTTAATTTAGCTTCGTATCATCATGTAATGAACGCAGGTCATCACGTAATGAACGCAGGTCATCACATAATTTGGCAAGCAAGCGTAGCTTATAAGAATAATGATCACAGTTATAAGAATAATGATTTTAGGCCTTTCTTTCTTTGCTCATCTTGTAAATCTTTCTCTAACCGCAACAAGTGCTTTGTTTCTAGGAAGAGGTTAAGTCAAGAGTCATGACTAACTTGGGTCGCAGAGACTTCCAAGATGAGTGGCCGTATTTTTCACTGGTGTAGATAGGGTGGGGCAAGGGGGGACATCTGTCTCCGGGTGCAGCATCCAGAGGTTGCCAAATTGATGTTACAAAATTTTAGAATAAAATGTTTTCAATTCTTGACACACAGAAAGGTGGGCATAATCTTCCGTTGTCCCCGGGCTCTGAAAACCCTAGCTACGGCTCTGGTATTTTCTTAGAAAGACAAAGAATATGCGCATTTCTTTTTATTTAAAACTTTAAACATCTTTTTTGGCATTGAACACGGGGTGAAACACGAAAATGTGTGTATAATGAAATGTACACTGGTGTGCAAAAATTAAGGACGAAGTCGAAAAATTAGGATATCAGCTGAACGCAGAGGAAGAGCGGACAGAAAGACCAATCAGGAGATTAATTAAGGTGATGTACGGTAGCACATGCGCAGATATGCAGGTAGACGTAATGGGGGAGTGTCTGAGTAGTATAAAGCATGTTGTCGGTGTAAGATCAGTATTTCTGGCAAAGAGATTGCACGCCGTATAGCAGTTAAAATCACACCGAGTTGCTGCCTCAGCGAGAAATGGCGAATAATCAATTTGTTAGACGACATCTGGATGCTTTTACCCGAGGTCGAATCATTGGGAAGTTGGAGGAAGGCCGCAGTGTGACAGTTGTGGCTGCAGAGTTCGAAATTGCTCACAGCATCGCTTCACGACTTTGGAGACAATTTCAAACTACAGGAACAGCTATCCGGGGGTTTAGTAGTGGTCGTCCACGAGGAACCACACCCGCAGATGACCGGTATATTGCCTTACAGGCCAGAAGAAACAGGCGGCAGACAGCGGGAGAAATCGCTAGACACACGACACAGGCGACTGGACGACCGATATCGCGTTTTACCGTGGCCAGAAGACTGCACGGTGGTGGTCTGTTTGCACGACGCCCTGTACGGTGTGTACCTCTAACGCCTGCCCATCGGAGAAGGCGTTCTCTGTGGTGCCGGGAACACCGGAATTGGAGAGACAATGAATGGGGACGAGTACTCTTTACAGATGAGAGCAGATTTAGTCTGAGTTGCGATTCTAGACACATACACATCTGGACAGAGCGGGGAACACGCAATAACCCCTTCAACATCATCAAAAGGGACTGTTTTGGAGGTCGCGGAGTTCTCGTTCGAGCAGACATAATGCTTGGTAGCCGGACCGACCTTCATATCTCCCAAGGAGGTTCGTCACCTGGGACTGCTATTGTAACGAGGTTCTTCTTCCTTACATGCGTCTTTTCACAAGGGCTATGGGTCCTCAGTTCCTCTTCATGGACGACAACGCTCCACCTCATCGCACAGTTACTGTCGAAGAGCTGTTGGAGAGTGAAGATATTGAACACATGGATTGGTCGGCAAGGTCTCTGGATCTAAATCCCGTCAAGCATGTACGGAACTTACTAGGGAGACCCGTGGCAGCACGTAACTTATCGCCAGTAACGATTCCGAAACTGCGATTGGTGCTACAAGAGGAACGAGCAGCAGTGTCTCAACAGCTCATTAACAACCACATATCCAGCATGCACAAATGATGTGAAACCTGCCTAGCAGTCAGGGGAGATCATATCCCCTATTAAAGACCGGATGTTTCTTGCTGGACACCCATCACAGGGATGCTTCGGCCTTCAGTCGCATTGCGCTCCATGCTACTTTTTCAATAAAGCTTCTTTTTATCCCTCTGATTTCTCTTTTAGTAAGTGTTGCTTACATTACTCATGTCCTTACGTATTGGGGATCTTACGGTATTAAATGTGTTGATTTGGAAAGCTTTTGTACAAAGTTACATTGAAAAAACCATCTCGTCCTTAAGTTTTGCACACCTGTGTATATGTGGGTAGCTGTCTTTTGAGATGAATAAATTTTGCTATTAGTCATGATCACAGAGACTTATCTCACAGTCATCACAGAGATATCACCATCTTGTCATCTTACAGTCATCACATCATCATCTTACAGTCATCACAGAGATAAACTGCTGCAGAGGTGTGTCATCTTACAGTCATCACAGAGATAAACTGCTGTCCTTCTGCTTTCCTCTCTATAGTGAAGTCTCAGATAAAGAGCTTGGGCATTCTCAAGATGATATCGCAAGGGTAATCAGCGCTATTTCTTCAAGTCTTGATGATTGCAGAAAATATTATTATGCAGAAAATATTATCAACATTCCATTCAACATTCCGTAGTGATCTGCAGTATATACAGTTTATCATTGAGTTTTTGCAATTGCATGCGTTTTTTTAAGTGCAGTATTTCATGTGTTGTATGCTTATTCGTGTATCAACTAAATATTTGTTATATTAATTATTTATTTGCATAACCCACTAACCTATAGCTAAATATCAATAAAAAGAAAATTTTCTAAATTCACATTTATAATAGACCGAATAAGGGTTATGCCGCAGTGTATCCTGTATGTTCAAGTACTAAGCAGCGATTAAAGTGACACTTAGAGACTACACACAGTGTTTTAGTTCAGGGCTTCGAAGAGAATGGCTTGTTCTAAGATCTTAAGGCGGGAAGCCGTAGTCATGCTTATACTGACCGCGGAGACGTAATCCCTAGTAAAGAAATTAGAGTTTTAAATTTAAAAACCAGCCTTAAAATGAACTGCGATGAACAATAACCATAATTTAGAACAGACATGTTACTGCTATTTGCATTTTATAGTACAAATTAATAAAGTAATAATACTGTTGCGAAAAATTCGGCGTTTGCGCCTGTATGTAAGCCTTCCGGCATAGCACTAGGGTTGCCATAAAACAGTGTATGGTAGCGTTGCCAGATTGGCGACTTTATCGCCCATTTGGCGACCAAATAGGCGATATCCCATGGTCCAATCGGGAAGCTTCTAGAATAACTTCCTGTCGAGATATTTCTCGAAACGTGTGGAACTGAAAGAAAAGCTATATAAACCCCTGCGTTTCTGAGAGCCGGCATTGCAAGAGTGTGATTAATTGTGAGAATTGTGAGAATAGCTGCTTACTGTGAGTACTAAGCTACGCGAGAGTTTTGTGAACGGAAAGCGATTGAGATAGTGCTTTGCCGTGAAGCTACCTTTACAGTATAGCTTGACAGTGTATTGGTGATTGTTCCACGGTGTTTATTATAAGTTTAGTGTTGCCGTGAAGCTACCTTTACAGTTACAGCCTGAAGCTGTGTTGCTGATTGTTTCAGCGTATTTATTGTAGATTTTCGACGCTTTCAAAGGTAATTTTGGAACTGTGCTGTAAATAGTGATTCTTGTAAATAAATTGTGCTTTTTATTGTTCTGCATCGTGTTTTCATCGGATACTCTCAAATCCACGAACCCGTATAACGCAACAACTGGTGTCAGAAGTGGGATTTGAGAGTGAATGCCAGTCACCCGTCTACAGGAGAAAGCAATGGCGGAGGAAATGAAAGCTTTGATGGACATGTTAGCAGCTCTGAAAGCCGGACAAGAAGAGATGAAACAAGAAATGAAAGCTGGCTATGAAGAGATGAAAGCCGAGATAAAAGCCGGATATGATGAGATAAAAGGAGATGCTGAAACCACGAAAGTGGCATCTGAAGAATCAGGTGATGAAGAAATGAAGGAAGTAGCTGGTAGAGTATCTGAGAAAGATCAAGAAGTTATGGATGAAACATCCAATGGGATGAAAGAAAAAGAACGAAAACATGAAGAAGTAAAAGACGGGAACGAAGATTTTGATGCTCACGTGCCTGAAGTAGAGACAGAAGAAAATGAAAATGCGACTGTCAAGATCATAGAAACTGATAATGAAGTTACGAAGTCGCAGATAGCAAGCATTGAACGATCTGATGAGATGTGTTCACATGTTCACATCACATGTTCATGTGATGCTGAGATGGAAGAAGCTGATGTACAACTTACGCGGAGTGCTCCAGCATTGCAAGAAAGTTTACCCATTTCGCAATTCATGGGCGTGTCTTTTAGTGCAGATTGTGCAGACAAGGACTTGATTCTAAACCTGGATACTTCTGCTTGTAAAGGATCGGATTCTATTTATGATCCTGGTGTAAACATCGGAACTCGCTTTCAGGAAATAGAGGTAAATAAGCAAGTACCTTCTGCTGTAAGTATCGAGGTGAACTGTACACACGATTCGAATAAACTCCAGGATGGTGAACAAACTGTTTCAGAGCTTGTTGTGGAAGAAAAGTCTGAAATAACTGAATCTTCAGACTGTGATATGAAAAACAGAAATACACCTGAGAACTGCAGTGGAAAAGTATTTGACCCGGGTATAACTCAGTGAAAAGCCTATGACTAAAAGGTACTGGGCTCTCTGGGACTCACTTCACCTTCGAAATGGAGTCTTATATCGACTGTGGGAAAGCGACGATGGAACTAATAAAAGATGGCAGCTGCTGCTTCCTCAAAACCGAATACCTGATGTCCTGAAAGAAATACACAGCAGCCCAACAGGAGGGCATTTCGGCTATATGAAGACATTAAACAAAGTTCGAGAGCGCTTCTTTTGGAGTTCCGCAAGAAACGACGTTGAGAAATGGTGCCGGTCTTGCGATGCCTGCGCAGCCAAGAAAGGACCGAAGGAACGCTGTCGCGGAAGAATGCAGCGATACAACGTTGGAGCGCCTTTCGAGCGAATTGCCCTTGATATACTGGGACCTCTGCCATGGACTAAAGATGGCAACAGATACATTCTAGTTGTCATGGATTATTTTACGAAGTGGCCTGAAGCATATCCAATTCCAGACCAAGAGGCTGTCACTACGGCTGAAGTCCTGTTGCAGAACTGGGTATCTAGATTTGGAACTCCCCTCCAGATTCATACCGACCAAGGCAGGAACTTCACTTCGGCTGTGTTCAAAGGACTGTGCGACTTATTGGAAATAAAGAAAACACAGACCACCCCGTTACATCCGCAGTCTGACGGCATGGTGGAGAGATTTAACCGCACAATCTTGAACCACCTATCGCTTATGGTTTCCAAGAACCAAGAAGACTGGGATCGTAAGCTGCCCCTGTTCCTGCTTGCTTACCGTAGTGCCGTCCACGAGAGTACCGGCTATTCCCCTTCTCAAATGCTCTTCGGTCGTGATCTCCGTCTTCCGAGTGACCTGCTTTTCGGCCGTCCTCCGGATCTACAGTCCTCTCCTGAGGAGTACGTTCAAGATCTCCAAGCCCGGTTGGAAACGATGCACAGGTTTGCTCGAGAGCGAATTAACATCTCGACGGACAGGATGAAGAAGAGGTACGACGCAAGAGCGACCGAACATAAGTTCCAGGAAAACGACAAGGTTTGGCTGTGGAATCCAAGCCGTCGTAAGGGCATTTCTCCCAAACTGCAATCGCATTGGGAAGGTCCCTACACAGTCCTCAACAGACTGAATGACGTCGTAATACGGATCCGTAAGTCTCCTAATTCCAAACCTAAGATTGTACATTATGATAGGTTAGCTCCATACTATGGCCATAGTAATTAGTGATAGTTATTTCTGTTATGGGTACCCCGTATTTCGTAATGGTTTTATGTTTAATTGTATGACTCATGCATAGTTGCTTGTATATAGATCTTTGTAATTAGTGTAAATGTTTTTGTTATTTGTAAATACTGTAAATATTTGCAAATTTTATTATTATTGTAATTTATTTATTTGTGTTGTAGCTTTTTCGATTATTTCTTTTTGGCTCCCAACCACGGATTGTACTGCCCGGGACGTGCAGTCCTTGGGAGGGGGGCTGTGTTGCGAAAAATTCGGCGGTTGCGCCTTCCGGCATAGCACTAGGGTTGCCATAAAATAGTGTATGCTAGGGTTGCCAGATTGGCGACTTTTGATAGTTTTATTCAAAATTTAGTCAAACCTAAGATTGTTTTTTGACATAATTATAAATTTAATATTGGGTGTTTCACGTCTGATTTCATGTAATAATAGATGTTTTTAAAATAATTTTTAAACTCATATTTATACAGATGCTTCACATTCAGATTAACACTTACTCTGATTATCTAAAGAGAATTACTTAATTTTTCAAAAGAGACGGTAAGCAGGGAGATCTTTTTTTATTCAAAATTACTTTGATTTTTTACAGAATTATAAATTACTTAAAGTGCTCAGCGAGCTTTGGTTTTTTAATTTTGTTATTTGAGATTTTAATTTTTGAGTTTCTTAAACAAATTTACAAATTTCTTTGGTAGATGAAGTCCACTTTTTTTTTTTCTGGTGCTGAACAAGCATTTTAAATTTTTCTTTTTTTTTCTTCATTTTTCAGCATTTCAATATAATTTGAAAATAATATTATTTTTCCCGTCAGATTACCTATACATTCTTATTTTTCTTTAATACGCTCTTAGACAAAAAAAAAACGACGCACCATCACGCACAGAGAAGATATAAAGCAAACTGGATACAAATTGATATGCCTACAGGTTTCGACGGGAAATGCAAAATTTTACATTTTGGTTGCCAATGAATGAACGGTTGTCGCTACAGCGCACCTGATCTGCGCAAATGGCAAGATATTTAAGAGAAATTACGATTCCAGGTCATAAATTCTTCACGAATTTCATTCCGAGTACTCTGGTAGACAGTAACTATGCCTCGCATACAGGTGCGCGAACGATATGCGCAGATGTCAGAATTTGAGAGAGGTTGTGTAGTTGGGCTTAAAGAAGCCGTTGATCTTATCGGCGAATAGCTCGACATTTGAGCAGGAGCGATGCTACTATTAGACGATGTTGGCAGGAATGGGTGAACCATGGCCGCACACAGCGTTAAGAAGGAAGTGCTAGGCCTAGAGAAAGGACAGAACGTGCAGAACGAGCAATCGTCAGAGCGGCACTCAGAGCCCCAGATGCATCATTATCATCGATTGTACGTGCAACATGTGCTTCAGTGACCGCAAGGACCATTCATAGATGGCTCACAGAAAGGGGGCTGAGGTCACGGCGCCCCTTTCGTCGACTACCATTGACCTCTGTACAACGTCAAGCCCGTTTGCAGTGGTGTCGGGCTCATTCGGACTGGAATGTTACTGACTGGAGTAGAATAGTCTTCAGTGATGAGTCCCGCTTTGAACTGAGCCCTGATGACCAGCGAAGGGCAGACTGGAGACGCCCCAGAGAGCGGTGTGATACCAACCTGTCTTCCGGCAGACAGGCCGACAACCAGGAGTGATGGTCTAGAGTGCCATTTCATTTCATAGTAGGGCCCCTTTGGTTGTCATCCGTAGCAACCTTACTGCACAGCGGTACGTCGACGAAGTTCTAAGGCCCGTTGTGCTGCCCTTCATGTCACGGCACATTGGGCTTACATTTTAGCAAGATAATGCCCGCCCTCACACTGCACATGTTTCTACTGTTTGCCTTAGTGCTTGCCGAACATTACCTTGACCAAAAAAGTCTCCGGATGTCTGTCCTATTGAGCACGTTTAGAACATTATGGGTAGGGCCCTCCAAACAGCTCGGGATGTTGACGATCTAACACGCCAGTTGGACAAAATTTGGCGCGATATCCCACAGGAGGACATCGCTACCTCTATCAATCGATGCCAAGCCGTATAACTGCTTGCATAAGGGACAGAGGTGGACAAACACGTTACTACCTTTTTCACTTTGTGAAGGTCTATAACTTCAATAAATCATCCAATTTTCCGCAAACAGTAATCATTTGTTTTTCTGTACATGTTACTTCTACCGATTTTCATCCCATTCGGATAACTCCTTCTTTGTACGTCGTTTTTTTTTTGTCTAAGAGTGTAGTTAGGGCATTCAGGGATATGTGCATCGTCATTTGTTAGTTCTACTTTAAAATCCTGTTTGATCTCTTATAAGTATCATCATTTTCATGTTAAGCCTAAAACGAATTTTCTTCGGACATAATTCGTGGGGTTTTCCAAAACCACTCTACATTATTTTTCTTTGCTTGGCATAGCACATAATTTTAAAAGTTTCGTTTGGGGCAATCCAAACAAGATATTTTTCATGCTATCTTCATAATTACTACACAGGAAATGTTCGCTACCAATTCTTGCGTTCTTCGCATTAATCAGAATCTTGTCTTTGACACGTGTATCCATTCTTTTCGGCAAAAGCAAATTGCCCTTTGGAAAAAGATGAAATAGAGCATCTCCCTTCTTTCCCATTTCCATGAATGTTGTACTTTGCTACAGCGCATGAAGACATATTACATAATCTATACTTTACAACTCAGAATTTAAAAGAATAACTGAAACTATACATTCAAATTCTTGTAAATATTTGCTTTATTAGTCTAAATATTTACTTTTATTCTAAATATTTACTTTTATTCTAAATATTTACTTTGATTAAAATTAATTTGGAATATCCACATTACTAGAATATCGTTTCTAGCAGAATGGAACTAAAGTTTTAAACGTGCGAAATCAAAGCTGATGCAGCACAATGACGTCAGATTACCTCCTGTTAACTTTCCCTCCGAGTATCGTGACGTAAAAGGATCACTCATTGGAATGAACTAGACCTTCTCTTTAATCCTGGCTTTAATTACTAAAGAATAGAGTTTCTTGGAAATAAAGCTATTGCTCATTTCTTTGGGGAAACAAGAGCAGCAACTGAAGCTACAATATACAATGATATTGGAAATAGGTCTTTATTCCCATGCGATAAGCTAGTCTTGCTTCTAGCCATATACAGCTTCACATATTAAGAAATATGTATAAAAATGTTTCATAAATACCTCTGATAAATGTTAGTACTGTTGTGAAATTATGGAATTTGCAGACGTGTTTATCGTATTAAATAAAAAAAATCATCTATTAAAAGAAATGGACGGTTTGGCTTACAACTAGATGAAATCACTGACGTAAGTAAGGATGCTCTCAACTAGCAGCTTACATATGCTCCTCTAGTTTTACTAACTTAGTAAAACTATAAGAAGTTTTATTTCGGAATACAATCGCCACCAGAACTGTAGAAGAAAACGCTTATAATTTAATGAACTAATTTTTTAAAGGAGGAGGTTTGTTTTAGATCAGTTCACAGTATCTGCCGACTTCACTCTAGCAATTCTTTGGGTATATTAGGGGTTTGGGACAAGAGTAAACAAATTAATTGTCGATCAAGAGTATGCTATTGTTATGTCCCAAGGAAAACTATAGAAGGTTGCAAAGTATATTTTAATTTTGTAACAGTTATTTTATTTTCGGAGCCTTTCCTATCAATTCTTGTTTTCACTTACAACCCCCACGAGATTAAGTTTTTAGAATCGAATTGAATGCAAATGAGTTAGAAGAAGTATTTAAGGAAGGTTCAACAAACTTCGATAGGGAGTGCTAGGAGTCCTTACTAGCGCGTGTATGCCTACAGGCTAAGCCACTTTTGAAGCTGTTACATTCGGCCGTATTATGCATGCCTATTGATATTTGCCGGCTAGGTCAAATGAAATTGTGTTTAGCTTCGACTAAATCTCGTTTAGGTCATTAGAGTTTAGTTTCTTATTTCTTATTCTGAGTTAAAGTCCGAGTTTCTGGAAGACCGAGAAGGGCCGTTTTTTTATTCTCATGTGGGTAAATAAAAGGGCATTTTAACCCTTCTCCAGCCTGCGTCTTTAGGTGCTTGAACTCAGTGATAAGTCGACATTGTTCACTAGGTTCCTCGACGTTAATCTTATACAAAAGGAGTGAAGAACTCTACAAAGTGACAGAGAATATTGCTATGCAAAAGATAACTCAAGTCGTCAGTTTGATAAAAGGAAGGTTATCTACTGTTTAAACCTACTGTTGTAAAAACCCATAGAACTGTATGAACCTGTAGAACTAACTGTATGGGTACCATAAATCAAATCCCTGTAAAAACCCATAACCAGAAACCACAAATTTATGCGTATCCATAGGCCAAATCTCCATAAAAAATGGATATTACGTAGGTCTATTCCCCATTAAAACCAGTAGACAAAAACCTGTACACCTATATAGGTACCCACAGCCAAAGCCCTTTGAAAACCAGTAGACGAAAACTCATTAGCCATGGGCAAAATCTCTATAAAAGCCAGTATACAAAACTCTACAGACCAATAAATATACTCCTTAGCAAAATTTCTGCAGAAACAGTAGGTACCGATAAACAAAACCAATTGAATTATACCGGAGTATCCATGCATTGAATCCGACACACAACGGGTATCCATACACAGAATCCCTGTAAAACAATAACACAGAAATAGAAGTGTAAATCAAAATTCCATAAAAACTAGTAATTAGTAATCATAAGCATAAACCAGCAGATGTAAACTGCGCAAAAAAAGGGACAGTTCTATATCTCCCGTTCTACTGGCCGATTGACGAAATTCATATTGCGTTTTTCATGTCTCGAAAGCGCGACTTACGATATGTATTAGATTTATATATAGCGTTGTTCTAATATAGGTATTTTGACACAAAATCGGACTTTTTCTGAAATGACATGCCACCTTTTTTCCATATTTTGAATCTACGACTCAAATTTTGCCAAACTACCAAATTCTGTAAAAATCGCCGGAGTAGTTTTTAAATAATTGGCTCCCAAATTTTAGCTCCTCAATGTTAATTCAGTTTGGTATGTATTTATTAATATCTCTTTTTTTATTAAACTTATTTAATTCCTTCCTATACAATTCGGAATTTAGGTTCATTTCAAATAAAATTTACACATTTTCCTGATTTGTTTTAGAAATTTGTATATTTAAATAATTTTTATAAATTTTTCGAAAAAAATTTTGAAATACAAGCTATAAAATTTTTACAATCATCTTAAAGTAGATGTATTTCGAAGCATAACTGCAAAAAATTAGAGCTTTTTATTCAAAATTTCCGAAGATATACGTGAATTTATATATTGGCGCGTTTTGAAATTTGGCATATTTGTTGAAAGCGATAATAGCGGAAATGTGGTTTACGCACTTTGTTAAAATTATTTGAAAGTAAGAACGATGTGACTTTTTGTCCGCTCGTCCACAATGGAAAAATGTAGGAACGATTTGACTTATTTTCCGTCTTGCACGATGGAAGGGAAAGGAAAATAGGTTGCCATGTATTAAGAAGTTTGCCAAGTGAATTATTCTTAAACTGAAAAAAAAAAAAAAAGAAAGAAAGAAAGAAAAAAATTCGCCAAGTTAAATTTTTGAATTTCTCCGTAAATTTCGCACTAAATGTTACAAAATTTAATAATTAGGCATAATTTGAGTCGTAGAATCGAAATATGGAAAAAAGTTGGTATATTATTTCAGAAAAAGTCCGATTTTATGTCAAAATGCCTGTATTCATATTGATTTTATGTCAAAATGCCTGTATGTGTACAAAGCTATATACAAATCTAATATATATCCTAAGTCGCGCTTCCGAGACATGGAAAACGCAAATTGAATTTCGCCAATCGGCCCAGTAGAACGAGAAATATAGAACTGTCCTTTTTTTTTTTTCGCGGTGTACATAACTAACACTGATGAAATGTACAGAAATAATTGGGGTGAAAACATGTAGAATAATTTTAAGTGAAATTCAATGCAAATAAACTTCATAAAATTTTATAAAAGTCTGCAGACCCCTGTCCTTCTCTATGCATGTCAGTAAAAATGTTTTACAAAATATTTGTATAGGTTCTCTTACAAAATTTTAAACTCCCTTTATGTAATTTTGAAAATAAAATCAATAGAAAGATAGTAATCATGATTCACAACCATCGAATGATATATATATATATACACATATCATTTGATGTTTGCGAATCAAATTATTGATTTGATTATAAATGTATACACATAGTACTGTATCCTATTGCATATATTTGTATAATTCTGTATGTCAGTTCTTTTACATCAGCTTGTTTAACAATTTGACACCTGACAAAAAATGTATTGCCCGAGGACAGTACTGGTTAAATCTGGTTAAATTTCGGGTTACGTACAATGCACTAAACAAAATTTAAACAAAAGTAGACGAAACCCTAACTTTGAGAAAGAGAAACTCTATTACAGGTGAAAATATTAAATAAATAAGCAAGCAAAAAGAACAAGGGACTCGCAAATTAGAAATTTAACAAATAGTTAAAATTTAGCATATTTGCTATCTCCTTAAAACTCGCTTATCACTGAAACCAACAGCCTGCAGCTTATTATGTAACGCATACACATATATGTTTTTCATGGAAGAAAGGAAAAATCCTAGAATATAATGCGGTGGAGAAATAATAATGTACAGATAATGTGTTGACCACTTTTTTACGGTACTTTGAATGTTATTTGTATTTCTCTGAACATAAACGAAAGATCAACATAAAAATATAATAAACTTATTAAAACCCAAAATATAATATATTATATTGTAACAAAACAAAATTTCAAAAATTTACAAAACTCAACAAATGCCGATTCTCAACCCACAGTTCGGGAATTAAGGAAATATCACATAGCGTATAATATATTATCTTATTCTGTATCTGACTTTTCGTGCTATATAATCTTCCGCATACTTTATATAAATAAAATCTATAACGTAATAGGTATTTACACAATATGTAGTTCTCGAAGTAAAAAAGCTTAATTATTAACTTTTGCACTTTTAAAATTCCATCTCTGTGAATACGAATGAATATCGTCATACTCATGTACACGTAATTATAAGTATATATTTATTAAATAACTAATTTGGCGAAACGAAATTCCTATATAAAAATACCATTTACCTATATGTATATACACTCACTTCCAAAAGTTAAGCACGGAGAGGAAAATGCTAATTTGCGGGAGCCAATCAGAATTGAAGAGGATGCAATTCGCTGCAAAGGTAGATGGAAGTATGCAAGTACTTAGATAACAGCCAATCGCGCTTTCATGTCAAGAAATATGCAAAAAAGGCAGTCTTACAAGAAGCCAGCTTTATGAAGGGTTACAGAAGTTGATTGTAAGTGCTGATAGAAGGTGTTTAAAACTTTCGTACAATTTGTTTTCAAGACATACGTGTTTCTATGACTTCCAGAAGACGAATGGAAGATTCTGAGCGCTGGCGTGTTGTGGGGCGCATTGAAGCAGGAGAGTCGATCACACGTGTTGCTCTTTTCTTCGGTGTTCATCATTCTGTAATTTCACGTTTATGGAAACAATTCCAAACCACACACACAGTTGTCCGAAGGCCCATAGCCGGTCGCCCAAGGGTTACAATCGATATAGGTCGATATATTGCTATTGTAGCCAAGCGGAATCGCAGAGCGACCTCCACACGTGGGACATCTATGGTTACAGCGTCCATTGGCAAGGCGATATCTGCAGCTACTATACGCCGAAGATTATATATGAGTGGACTGTACGCCCGGGTACCTCGAGTTTGTGTTTCTCTATCCGTCCAATCAAAAGGGGCACGATTACAGTGGTGCCAGGAACATGTCATTTGGAATGTGTCTGACTGGGGCAATGTCATGTTTGTTGATGAGTCAGGATTTGCTCTGGAACCAGATGACAAGCGTATCAGGATATGGCGTGAACAACGGCTGACAGCATAAAGTATCTGGGAGTTAGAAAGTCATTCTGTGAAATGTGTAACCCCAGCAGGTAGCATATACTTTGTGTGGCAGTAATTATTGTTTGAATGGTGTGATACAAAGTACAAGCAGTTCGACCATTAACAATAATAGGCTAATGACAATTGACCATATTAACTGAACACTTTGCCAAATAGTGTGCAATCCTCATGTAATAGTACAACTATTAGTAATGAAGGTGATGCTAAAGTACCTAACAGAGCACATAGTTTTAACGTTTATTGATAAGAACTCTATATAAAAGTCATTTATCCTGTCAGAAAAATAGACAGTGGTTTGAAAATCTCAAAATAAATACCACTATAAGGTATTTCTCCCGCCTTCTTTGCATGCCTTCGTGGTGTAGCGGTCAGCACGCTCGACGCGTATTCGAGAGTTCCGTGATTCGAGTCCCGGCGAAGGTGTTTCTAATTTTTCATCACTCTTGCTTCCGAAATAAACCTAATGTCTGTATAGTGGCGCCCGAACTGAAAAGGTGATGGATGATGATTCTTCACCACCAGGATTTGGCGGCTGGGTTCTCTAATCTCCAGTCGCCCTTTAAAAGAGAGAGTACATAAGGTATTTCTCCCGCCTTTTTGGCATGCCTTCGTGGTGTAGTGGACAGCACGCTCTACGCGTATTCGAGAGGTCCGTGGTTCGAGTCCCGGCGAAGGCGTTGCTCATTTTTCATCAGTCCTGCTTCCGAAATAAACCTAATGTCTCTACACTACAAACTATAACAGTTTCTGGAGGCCCTGGACGAAAATTCCCAATGAATTTGTCGGCATATGGCTTAGTGCGAAAGCTCTGCAACACTTCATGAAAGCATATATTTTGTGCATCTAACCATACTTAAAAAACAATTTAAATGTTGATATTAAAATGTGATATATCAGTTTAACGACAAATTTTTAGAGAATTCAATAGCATTTCTTGACTTAACATAGCACATTACTGTTAATATTATGCACGAAAATATGGAAAGATTCTGCAAAGCTAATGTAAGCGGTCTTTCATAATTCTTTGTAAATTAAAAATAGCTTTTAAATTTAGAGGAAAATAATAGCGTAAAATTACAAATATCAAACGTTTCACATTAATGAAAGAATTTTAAACACGTTTTGTAGAGCACTGCTCGATGGAAGTTTAACTCAGTGTCTTTTAGACTGCTTCTACGAAACAAGACCCTACTCAACCAATGATTTATTGCTTTAGTCTCAAGCAATAAATTTCATAAGAAGGTTAAAATAACCTTTTTATTAAACTCTTGAATTAAAAGAAAGCACTGCTTATGCAAGGGAATATAATCCCGCTACATGCGAGTATTTAAAGCAGTATAAGATTGAAAATAAATTCCAACAATGTAGTCGGAGACTACACAATGTATAATATTTAAGCTGAACCAGTTATTAACAGTACGTACGTCAGAAAAGAAAATGGCTAAATCCAGAATAACTGGAAGAGCTGCGATAATACGCAACTGCAGTGTGAGGCTAACTCTAATTTAAAACATTCAAACCCTCGGATTAAATACACAATAACTGTGTAGCATTCTGGTGAGGACTACAGAAATAAGAAATTAAAGTAAAGGTTCAAGTCACAATAACTGGTTAATTAACATAAAATTATACACTTTCCTGTTTCATAATTGATCAGTGTGTAATTGGAAAACATTTGTTTCTAATTATTAATGCACATTACTACGGTAAACTACTCACATTGGATATTGATACACAATGTAGACTATGGTAAACTACTCACATTGGATATTGATACACAATGTAGACTATGGCAAACTACTCACGTCAATCATTATTGATTGGAAATAGATGATACTAATATGAAATTACAGCTTCAATTATCTGCATTGATTAGATTCTTTAAACTGATTGTTTCCCTATCGAAATAATTTCAGTTGGATCCAGATATGGCAATTAGGCAGGCCATTGCCATTTTTATACAGATTTGCAAAGAAAGCTATCTGTTTTCTGTTTATGTTCGATGGTGTGATCGCATTTGCATTCTGAAAGAAATGAACATTGCTTTGAAAAGTATTAATAATTGAAGAAAAATAGTATTAATGGTTGAAGTTCTTTTAAACTCATAATACACTGATCTGCATTAATTTTTCCTTTTGTAATACGCAGTCGGCCTCCACCATGTGTTCCATACCAACGCAGCTCCATAGCCATAACTCTTGCTGCAGTATACTTTTATGCTTCCATTATGATGGCATTCTTGCTAATGCGATTCCTTAATTAGATCTCAAAGAAAGTGTTACTTCATCATTCCAGTTAACTTTATAGATCCACAGTACATCCTACATGATCATGTGACCATTATGGTCACTGCAATGTTTGATTAATGGAAGAATTCTTCACAAGCTTAAGACATTTTCAGTTAATCTCCGATTTACACCATGAAATATACACTGAACAGCCTATGTACAGGGTGGTTATAATTAAGTGACCCTATTCAGACCACTCTAGAACCCGTTCTATTTATTCAATTTTGATGAAATTTGGTATATATATATATATATGTTATATGGACCATGGAGAAACGATTTCTGCAATAAAAATAGTTCAAAGTTTGACACCAGGAGGAATTGTGGCGCCTAAAGAAGGAGAAAAAAAATCTGCCAGAATCATTAAAATTTATTCAGTTACAGAATGTGCTCATTGTGTGCTCCATTGACATCAATTTCGTGTTGAAAGCGCATTATAGCGTGTTCAATTGTAGCGCGAAGTAACTCGAGGGATCTCAGCAAGATGGCGTGTAATGCTGGCTTTCAACTCAGGTAAAGTCCTCATTCCTCCTCCATAAACACTTTCTTTTATGAATCCCCACAACCAGAAATCACAGGGATTTAAGTCAGGTGAATGAGGAGGTCAGGCATCCGGAAAAGCTCTGGATATTACACTATTCTCGCCAAAGTTAGCACGAAGCAGTTCCTTGACTTGGCGCCCAGTGTGAGGAGTTACTCCATCTTGCATGAATACAGTGGTTTGATAAAACAGTTTTACCAGTAAAGTTCTATCTTCGAGTAAGGGCATGATTAACGATGAAGAATGATTTTCTGGCTCTGGCTGCAAGTCCCTTTATAGGTTTCACGAATTTGCATAAGGAATGTTTGAAAATTGCCATCTGGTGGCCAAAATTTGAACTATCTTTTTATTGCAGAAATCTTTTCCCCATCGTCCATATAACATATAGTCCAAGTTTCATCAAAATCCTATAAGCAGAACGGGTTCTACATGGTTCTGAATATGGTCCCTTTAATTATAACCACCCTGTACTACATATGCCTCAAATTTTCAAAATTACCAAAACGATCTTTCAAAGGCAAACGAAAGAGACTTCGGTCATATCGCGTCATACTTTTACTTGGCCTTCCCTTTCTGTGACAATCCTCCAAATCTCTAATTAAATTTAATTCATTAATGCAATGCTAACTGTCGAATGGCGACAGCCAGGTTTTATAGCAATTAGACGGCGAGATGATTGTTCATCCTGCAGTGCAATAATTTTTTCACGCGTAATTGGTTTTCTGAACACGCTGTTATTGAACTAACAAAGAGAATTTCAAACATCAATTTCAATTTCAGATGTCTCAAAGTTAAAAATATTAAAGTTTGGATACTTTGATAATTAGGTAGATATTTTATCGATTGTTGCAAGCAACATTTTCTACTTTTCTAGAGTAACTCAAATAATTCTAGCGTGAATAATTCGTGTAGATGAAACTTCTTTCATAACATTAAAATAAGCAATAATCATTCTTTTAACGTCCAGAATTCGGATGTTACAGAAAGCTGCAGTAAATTGAAAAGTTTCATTTATTTAACGTTTTATTGATAAATACCGACACGAAAAGCAATTACAAAGTCTTTAAATACATCTGTAGCAACAATAAGTAAATAAAAATAAAACAAGATTTGCAGCATGAAAATGCTAAAAAGCACGATCGTCATCAGCTTTTGCCGAGGTATGTGGCTCAACGCTGAACAGTTCCTAGAACCCCGTATGAAAACTACAAGTATTTAGCAGGAGATATATGGAAATACATCGTGGCCCTTGATGAAGCATAGGTTTACCTTAATGACTGTAGG
>KK122160.1:115682-160495 GCA_000611955.2 Stegodyphus mimosarum
AATGGTTTATTTATTACTGAAAACAATAAGAGAAAAATATGCAAATCTGATTCCTTCAATGGAAAGAATGTTTCAGTAAGAGTACAGAGGTCCTCACTTTTATTCTGTCAAATTAAGTGTCAAGGAACCTAGTGAACTGCTAAGAGAATAATCGCTCAAGTCCAAGAACAGAAACGTAAACTCAAGAAGGCTTAATTACCCTTTATTCACTCAAAATAAGATTTAACAGCCGGCCCCTGTCTTTGGGCAAACAACAAAGCCTCCACTTGAGCTTAAACTCAAGAGTAAAAATAAGAACTATTTAATGAGTAACCAAAAGATTTAGCCGAAGCTAACACAATTCTAAAGTAGTTGGCCCGTAATATTAAATTAACCAGCGAACTATCAAACCGCACAAAATACGGCCAAGCGTAACGACAGCTCAAAGGCAAACGCGCGCTACCCAGGAATCCTAACTCTCTCTCTCGCAGTTGAACCTGACTTAAATACTATTCATCTTTTCATCCGCACTTAACGGCATTCTAAAAACTCATTCTGGTAGGGAGTTGTAAGTTGAAACTAGATAAGATAGGAAAGATGTATTAAATTAAAATAACTTTTATAAAATTAAAATCTACTTTACAAGAGGTTTATGACTGTCATAGGTCTTATTACAATGGAAAATTAAGAAAACGAAGAGCAGGAAAAAATATTAAAATCCACGCAAAGTACTATCCAGAGGAAATTTTACGTCCGATATTTACAGAAGAAATCCCATTTCTATATTCCAATGACTTTCAAAGAATGAAATTTCATCAAAACAAAGCAGCAAGTCAAACTTCGAGCAAGTCTTGCGTTCTTTGAAAAAATAAAGACTGATACTGATATTTCGTACATATATTTTCAACATATTCATGCGAATTCCCCTGATGTTTCACCTATGGACTACTGTGTAGTTGGTTTCTTGAAAAGAACTCTTTCTAAGCGCAAACACAGCCGCTATTGATGGACTCTGGAAAATTGCAGAGGAATAATGGAAATCAATTCCCTTGGCAATTTTTTTTAAAAAAAACTTCTATCATAAAAGTCACAATAGTCCAGAAAAAAGGCTATTAGTTGAAACGTTTAAACAAATAGCCTTTATATTTTAAACATTAATTAAACGCCACCAAATCATTCTAAAAATGTGTAAACGCCCTCTGTATCGTTAATTTTCTTTCTCTTTTAATTGATTAAATCAGTGATCTCAAACTGGCTGACGGTCGGCCGCATGCGGGTCTCACTACAATTTTATACGGCCCGAGAATACATTTTTCGTAAACTTACTATGACAAGAATCTGAATAAAAAATCAAGATATTAATGGTATGGAGTCCAATGGTGTAAATCTTATTAAGATTTGAAAACACAAAGTTAATTAACTTTTTTTGTACTTCTGAAAAGATAAGCACCATGAATTACGAATTTTTGCAATACGAACAATTGCTTTGTACGGGAGTGCTTAAAAAAACTTAATATATGTAGGTAGGTTTTCCCTTCCATAGTTGAAAACTTATAAATCTAAGAAAAGAGTAAAATCTTCGATGAGCATCCGTAATTCGTGATAAAGAGAGTTTCTAGCAGCTTTTCGCCCAAAATTACAAACTTTTTTAAGATCGGTACCCCATGAAATGTTGCAACTGAAATTGTACTAAGAAATAAAACGTTTTCAAATTATTTACCTACAAATATACAATTTTTTTGTATGGGTCATCAAAAAATGTAATAAAATAAAGAAAGAGAATAGTGAGTCATCATTTATTCTCAAGTTTTGTCTTTCTGGTGAAGTTTTCATAAATTATTTTACTTTAACTTAAAGTTATTTAATAGTTAGTGAGTATATTTGAATTTTTTTAATAATGTCGCTCTAAAAATTTAATATTTAGCTTATAAGGTATTTCTCCCGCTTTCTTCGCATGCCTTCTGTGGTGTAGTGGTCAGCATGCTAGACGGGTAACCGAAAGGTCCATGGTTCTATTCACGGCGAAGGCGTTGCTCGTTTTTCAGTCTTCTGCTTTCGAAATAACCTAATGTCTATACAAGCTGTCAAGACGTTTGAATTACAAACTGTACTGTTTTTTCAAAGTAATTTGTTTAAAGTAACTGTTAAGTATTTTTTACATCTATTCATTTACAGTTTACAAAATATAACAAGAATTAATGTTTTATATTATTAATTTAATTCTAGGTGTTCAGTGCTTTTGACAAACATGATTTAGGTTGTGGAACTGGAGGTGGATTAAATACCGATTCCTTGCTTAGTAATGCTGGAATTATTTTAGCAACTAATAAGTATTCTCCTCCACAGGATACATGTAAGTGTTTTAAGCATATATTTTAATTATTTTTATATAGCAAAATAAATATACAATAGTAAATTAAAGACTTTGCCTTTTGTGTGCCAGATGATGCAGACAGAAAGTTCTAAAGCTATGAGATTCAGCAGAATCATTCTCCACAGGGCTGCATACACACTTAAGTTTTTCAAAATTCGCTTTAAATCCTTAAAATTTAATTTAGAGTTATATTTTTTCTATGTATTTTTCATATTTATCCTCTCATCATGATTAAATAATTAATTGCTGCAGAAAGTAAGGCTAAATGAGAAGATAATTTTCCGGATGAAGTGTATTCCAAATACTCTGGCACAATTTATTCATTTTTTTCCTTTTTTCTAGACACCCACCCATTTTTCATGATGATTTAACATTTTTTTCCGTTGCCAAGCGTATGGACAAATCTCATGCAATTTTTATGTGGTATTTCATTCGATTCTTACTTTAATTTTCGATTTTTCAGTTAGTGTGTGTTAATTTCTATTGCATCGATCTGGATATTTTCCTTCGTTTCATTTTTAATACTAGTTTCATTTTTACTCTGTGTACATACTACAATCGGTTTACTAATACCGTTTTTTCTAAAACAGACTAATTTCATTTTCTGCATAGAATTTATTTTAATAATTCATTTTTGCATTACCTATTCTTTATGCATTGTCTATGCATGTCTGTTATGCGTTATCTATAGCAGATTTGCAGAGATATGTGTTCGGAGATACATCTTCCCATGGAGATGTAATGTGAAAATGCTTTTCCTCAAGTCAATAATATAACTTTTTAAGTGATAACTCGAATGCACAAGTAGGAAAAAAAATTCTCCAATAATTAATATTTATCAAAAAGGGTCAAACGCACAAAAGTTGCTGAAACAAATTTATCATTTAATTAAATTTTAATTTGTTTTCACAATATTATCAGTACTTAAGTTTACTATGAAGTGACACTAAACCATATAGCCAACTTTTATTTAAATACTTGTAAATTTCGAGAAACTTGCAACGGATTCTAGGAATTCTTGAAGAGGTCAGAAATTTCTTTAATGTGCGTTTCGTGCAACAGCAGCTGAATGGTTAACACCATTGAATACTGGTAGTTCGATCTGGCTTGGGCTCAAATCTAGCCGAATGCGCTTGCTGAGTGGTTTGGTTTCATGGTTTTCCCCGTGTGTAATGTGAATACGAGCCAATTTCCCTCAGAGTGTCCTCTGCAAGGTAATCTTCCTCTTAGGCAGATTGCCCTAGTGGTTTTCCATATTAAAAATAACCTAACCTAATGTGCATTTCAAGAAATTACTTGGACATTCACTTCCAGGAAAGATCATTAGATGCCACAAGGGATAGACCAGTCTCCTTTTAAGCTTCGTCGTCTGTCCGGCTTACGTTACAAAAATTTTGAAATTACTGGCAGCAGAATTATCAAGCGTCATCTACGCTGGTGTCCAAATCTTAAGCAACAGGTGTTCTTTTTGCCATAACTTCACGAGAAATGATCTGAGAGACATGAAATTCAGAAATGAGAGACAGCATTTTATGTTAAAGTACGACCAAAGCATAGTTGCGCAAAAATAAATATAATGCATACAGTATGAAATCAAACAAAAAAGGCTTTATTGAACTCATAGTATCGTTACACATGATTGTCTGTACAAGAGGGAGTACATTAAGCAGATGTTCCTTAGTATGGGCTATGCCCTTCCCTTCCTGCAATGCTGCTTCGCGCCGTCTCTCCATACCAGATCGTCCAACAGATCTTGAGGTAAGAGTGCCTATTCCTCAATCAGCATCTGTTTCAGTTTTTAAGTGTTCCCCAGAGGATGTAATCGTGTCGCAAGGCGTCTGCCCAAAACATCCCATACATGCTTTATGGGATTGAAATCAGGAAAGTATGCTGGCCAATCCATTCGAGTGATATCCTCACTTTCCAGTAGTTTCTGAACAGCAGAAGTCCGATGTGGCAGTGCATTGTCATCCATAAAAACGAAATCTGCTCCAATTTCACCTCGGAACACACTCACATGGGGAAGGATCACCTGAGAATAGCGTTGTTCGGTTATAGAACCTTTGTGGAAAATATGGAGCTTTGACCGAATGCCTTTCCAGATGAGAAGAACTCCAGGACCACTGTAACGGTCTCTTTCCGTGATGTTACTGGGATAAAACCTTGCACCAACCTCTCTTCAGATCAACTGGCGTTGAGAATCACTTGTGGCACTAAACCGACTCTCATCCGTAAAGATGACATGATTCCATTGATGAGTTGTCCAGTTTTTGTGCTCCTTTTTTTTATTGAAAATTTTAAATTCCTTGTGCACCACATAGTATTACACAAGGCTTACAAAGGTAAGTAAAAGAAAACAAATATAATAACAACACAAAATAACAATAAAAAAAACTTACAAATTCACAGATGACACGTAAGAGATAAATTTACAGAAGAAAAAGAAAGCCATTTTATCTTGGACAAATACATGAAGAGGGGGAGGAAATGTAATATTCACAGATTTTAACCTAGAAATGAGTTCTTTTCGTCCTTCCTTGAGCTTTGAACAATAAAACAACAAATGTTCGACATTTTGTACTCCCCCGAAGCTGGATGAACACAAGTCTGTGCTAGATAATCTAAATCTCTTCAGATAAGAATTGAATTTACCATGTCCAGTTAGAAATTGAGTAATTTCAAAATTACAGAGAAAGTGTTTATTATTCAATCTGTGAGGAATGGAAGGAAAATATAGTTTAGTTAAGGAGGCATTAGTAGAATTCCTGTATAGTTCATTCCACTTGAGTATTGTATCATCCCTACTTTTGTTCTTGAAAAATGACTTGGGCAGTATCATTGGAGTAATTACTTGAAGATTTGTAGCTTGTTTTGCCAACCAATCAGCCCTTTCATTTCCTAGATTGCCAGTATGGCCACGTACATGAGAAAAGATAACATCAACACCTTTGTTATTAAGGTCTTTAAGAAGGGCATGAGAAGTGACAATTAATTTGTTACATGAGAAGATATTCCTAAGTGAATATAAGGATGAAAGGGAATCAGTGCGAATAAGAAATTTGGCACTTAACGAATAGTTGTTAGATATCCACTTAATTGACTCACTAATGCAAAGTAATTCGGCTTGGAAAACACTGCATTCATTGGGGATTCTAAAGAGTTTATATTCCAGTTCAAAACCATGATGGAAAACGACATAAGCTAATCCAACTCGATTATTAATTTTACTGCCATCTGTATAACACACAACAGGGAAATTATCATCAACAGAATTGTCATCAATGATAATTTGAATTGGCAAACGATCGGCAGGATGAGGAAGATCTTCAAACAACACCTTGGTATCGAACATAAATTTGCTGATGGTATCTTTAAACTTTTTATTATTTAAAACATGAAGGTCAATCGGAGGAAATCCTGAAATTACGAAACAGGCTTCATAGCTAATTGTTCTATATCCACGCACAACTCTTAGCAAAATTCTCCTTTGAATTCTGAGCAGTATACGGGAATTAATGCGGGAATTTTGTGCTCCTTGCACCACTCTAAACGGTGGCGCCTATGGCCGACTTTCAAAGGGATGCAGAGTTTAGGATGGCTGGCGAATAGACACCTTTGTGAAAGCGTTTGGACAGAGTAAACCGCGACACTTGTCGTCCCGTTGCTATACACAATTAACAACTGGGGCGGCCACCACCAACCTTCCTGACAGCCGTACCTATGGTTTGAAAGGTTTTCCAAGGGCGCGAAACGATACTTTTGTTGATTACAAACTCTTCAGCTACACTAGTCACACTACGCTCCTTCTCCAGCTTTTCGATCAGTCTTCCACGTGTAAAACCATCCAAGTGATTTCTTCTACCCATATTTCACGAAAGAACCCACCTGCAACGAATGTCTGTAATTGCGTCTCCGTCCTCCCTTTTATTGTAGTCTTGAGCGCGCGGATCACACGCGTTTTGGGTATGCTCACGTCGCCTATGTCGTTTTGTTTCTGACATTTGCATACGCATGACCTTTCTACTGAATTTCGTGTTCATTGTACTGATCGCAAAAACTCCTTTATTGAAATTTCATGGCTATCTGATTAAAATTTACATTCTTGCTTACTTTTTGCTTACCAGTGTACTAGAGAAGGCGCAAATTTTAATTTCGCAAATTTTCTCTGAGATTGCAATTGCATGGGGAAATGCATCTTTTAGCTCTTTTAGCAAAACGGCTATGATACCAGCACAAATCCTGAGTTTGCGATTTAATTCAGTGACTTAGACCTCTTGATTTGCTAGAATTTCTTTTTCTGCTTTCACTACGTTGTTGAAATTTACTGCGGGATGTGCGCTCTACTGTTGCTTTCAATGCCATGACTTCATCTTTTAAGGTTTAAAGAGAAGTGCATCACAACTTACAACGACTGTTTCAGGTGGGTAACCAGATATCTCATTAACTTTATCAGCTATTTTAGCCAAACCATCTAATGAATCGCTGCATACTGATAATAGCTTTTGAATTGGAATTGGAAGTCTTTGAAGCCAAATGGATTTTAATACTTCCTCACTTACGTTACCGGCTGATAAACTGCGCATTTAAAATAAAAGTTGTGACGGTCTTTTATCTCCCAGTTATGATACTTAGAAACGTATACGCATTTTGCAGTTCTTCGATGAGAAAAGTGCTCTAAAATTCTTGTTTTCAGTTGATTATGCATGTTAGTTGTCGGCGAATTACGCATACAAATACATATGCCAGAACGTTTGCATCTAATGCAGTTATAATGGAGTGAAATCTTGCTTGATCTGATGTGATACCAGATAAATTAAGTAAGGCTTTGCTAATCTGGATAGCTAGCGTAAGGGGCTTATACCTACTTATCCAGGGTAAATAATAGGTGGCCCCCTACACTTATACCTAACCTAACCTAACCTAATTGCATGAACCATAATTCTGAGTATTTTTCCAAAATGAAGGTGCAAGGAAAGGAATACGAGAGAGTACGATAGTTTGAGTTTCGCTGTTATGTGGCATTTAATTTTCAAAAACCTTTAACTTACTGAACGGAATTAAATATAAAAAATGCACAAAAGTTGAGCAGTTAAAATTTGAAGATGGATAATTTATAAGGTATTTCTCCCGCCTTCTTCGCATGCCTTCATGGTGTAGTGGTCTGCATGCTCGACGAGTAACCGAGAGGTCCGTGGTTTGATTCCCGGCGAAGGCGTTGCTCAATTTTCATATCTCCTGCTTCGTAATAACCTAATGTCTCTACACTGGCGCCCGAGCTAAAAAGGTCTTGGATGATGACTCTCCACCACCGCGATTTGGCGATTGGGTCCCCAAAACCCCAGTCGCCCTTTAAAAAGGGGAGTATATAAGGTATTTCTCCCGCCTTCTTCGCATGCTTTCGTGGTGTAGTGGTCTGCATGCTCGACGCGTAACCGAGAAGTCCGTGGTTCGATTCCCGGCGAAGGCCTTGCTCAATTTTCATATCTCCTGCTTCGTAATAACCTAATGTCTCTACAAATTGATCTTACATTTTTTAGAATTGGCGATCATCAAAGTTGTTAACTGGTTTCTATTTCGCCGTTGGTCATCATTCTAACATGATGTCTTCATATATCCGCGTCACCAATTTGGGAAGTAGAGATAAGTAGTCAAACTATGACTCAATTTGTATTTATATATTTATTTGTTTACCAGTTAAATATATCTAAGTACAGGAAAAAAACTTATCATGATAATTCAAAACCGAAAGTCAAAAATATAATAATTTTTGTTCCGATTTTATCGTCACTATAGCAGCTCGTTACTATACGATGAATCTAATTGTTGCCACGAACTAACGCGATCGAAAAGTAATTTTGAAAAAGAATCACTGTATCGGTAGAGTGGAAGTAGCAGAATTAGTTGAATCAAGTCCAGATCAGAAAACTGAAAATTCAATTCAAAAGGAAATAATGATAATAAATGAAATTAAAAATTTTAAGAGACGGATTATTTTAGAAGGAATTAAAGTTAATAACAACATTATGCCAGAGAGAAAACAGGAAGTTTTAGATTTGATAAATGAGTATCGAGATTATTTTGCATTAGGTATGAAGGAATTAGGGTGTACAAACTTAACAAAAATGGATATAAAAAGAAATTAAAGGGAATAAGCCTATTTCCATGAAGTCGTACAAAACCAATGCTAGCGAGCGTGCTTCTATAAAGAAGATAATAAATGAATGGAAGAAACATGGAATTGTTTCTGAAACAAGATTCTCCGTATGCTAGTCCAGTTTTACTAGTGAGGAAAAACCAAGTGAACGACGATTAGTGGTAGATTACAGAAAGTTGAATTTGCAAACTGTCAAAGATAAATTTCGACTCGCTATGATAAATGATCTTCTTGAATGCTTTAGTGAGTCTAAGGTTTTCACTATATTTTACTTAGCTTATGGATATTTACAGATTCCTGTAACTGAAGAAGCGAAACTGAAAACAGCTTTCATCACTCCAAATGATACTGGTCAATTTGAACGTATGATCTTTGGGTTAGCTAGCGCTCCTGCAGAATTTCAGACTTCTGAATCAAGTTTTAGGTCCATTGCTTAATAAAGAAATATTTTGCTAATTGGGCGACATTAATTCTGGCTAAATCTTGGAAAGAAATGATGGGAAAACTAAGAAACATGTTTGATAGATTGAGAGAAGCAAAGCTGACACTGAAACTGACAAAATGCAATTTGGAAAAGATGAAATTATGTATTTGGGATTTCTAATTAAATCGAATGGTATGCAACCCGGACCAAGAAAAGTACGAGCCAATTTAAACTTTCCTAAACCAACCAATGAACACGAAGTTAAACAATTTTTAGGTCTTACAAGTTTCTTTAGATGGCTTGTGTTGGAAATATGCTGAGACAGCTGAGCCGTTAACGAGACTGACGAGTAAGGATGAAACATTTCATTGGAACAAAGATCAACACCATTTAACTAATGAACCAGTATTAGCATTATATAATCCGGAAGCAGAAACTGAAGTGCACACGGACGTGAGTAGCAAAGGGCTGGTAGGAATGTTGTTGCAAAAAGGTGACGATAAAAAGTGGCATTTAATATATTGCGTAAGTAAAGGAGCAACAGAAGCAGACAAGAATTATCATTCAAGCAAATTAGAATTAATGGATATAATTATGCAGACAAGGTAAAAAAATGAGTCACGTAGATTCATTGAGCCGATCGCCAGTTGGTGATCCAGAAGAAACTTTATGATTGAGAACAACTTGGAAGTTTGTGTAACGTTAACGATAAATCAACAAATTCTTGATTCAGCATTCAGATTCAGAATTATGCAAATTAATAGACATTTTAAAGAAAAAGATAAATGATAGAACGAATGCAGAGGAATATGTAACTGAAAATTACGTCTTGAAGAATAATCAATTGTTTCGTAAAGATCAGGAAAAGGAGAATGCCATTCCCAAGTCAGTGTGTCATACCTAAGTCAGTGAAAAAGCATAATATAGTAAAAGTTCACGATCTTTTAGGACATTTTTCAGCAGAGAGAACTGTTGCGAAAATCAATGAGCCATACTGGTTTAAGGGAAGGAAACGATATGTTATGCTTCACATTTCGTTGTCTTTCCAATGCCTAGTACATAAATTGCCTAGTGATAAGAAACAAGGAGTACTGCATTCAGTTAGACATGGTAGAAGACCTTTTGCAATCACGTACATCATTTAGGACCATTCGTAAAAAGTTCAAGAGGAAATACAAAATTATTTGTAGTAATTGATAATTTTGCAAGATTTACACTCTTATATCCTATGAAAAGTACTGCAATCAAGTATGTGTTAGTTGCACTGAAGAGTTTTACAGACGATTTTGGGTTACCAGAAAAAATATCATCGATAGAGGAACATGTTTCACAGCGAAGTAAGTTCGAGAGTACTGTGAAAATAATGGAATCAGTCATACGCAAAATTCAACTCAAGATCCAAGGGGTACTGGAATGGGGGAAAGAGAAATCGAAGAATTTTGGCTACGATTAAAATGAATATGAAAAATCCGAATCATAGGGAATGGGACAAAAAGATTAGAGAATGCAAACGAAATTTTAACGATGTGATAAATAAGACTACGAATAAAACTCCTTTTGAAATACTTCACGGTTATTCACCAAAATTCAACGACCGGATTGATGAGAATGATTACAGACGAAGACGCAAATCAATGGGAGAATCCAGTAATCTTACAGAATGAAGCTAGAAAGAGAAGTGCAGATATACAGATGAAAATGAAAGCAAATTATGACAAGAAGAAAAGCAATTCTTTTAATATTCGAACGAGGAGAAATAGTCGTTATGAGAAGCGTACCTAAATCAACTGGAGAATCAACCAAAGCACAGCCAAAATATCGAGGGCCTTTGTTAGTTACAGAAGTTTTACCAAGTGATACCTATAGAGTGACTCAATTCGAAGAAAAGGTGAAAAGACGTTTCTTTACATTTAATTTTTGTAAGTATAAGTTCTTAATGTTCCGAGGTCGTAACTAAGTCAGGATGATCGAATGTAAACACACGCATTGATTTTATTTTAAAATATATTTTCTCCGAGTGGTAGCGAGAGAATTATGATGGATGCCAATTTGAACGGTAATGATTATGAAGCGCGCATAGTAGTTTTGTCTTTTTAGGTGAACCATCTCAGTGATATATAAGTAATGCGCGAATAAATATTTATTTGCATACGAATGTTTTTTAATAAAGAAAGTAACAAACAAGACTAATAGCTAACTTGAGCTAACGTCCCTTTTTGGGCTAATAACTACTTTTAGGAATATAAACATTACTAAATGTAAAAAAAAGGTAACCGGAATTTTGATATTTAACTATTATGTCTTTGTTAAGTCATAACACTTTTGCATATTTTGTATACGTGATACAAATTTGTATATATTTATATGCACGTATACATAATAGTGATGATTTACTTTTCGTGTTTCGTGTAAGATTTAACTCATTAACAGCTCGCCACAGTAACTTCACATTCAACTCATGAACCTCCACAGACAAACATAATGATTTGCTTCACGTAAAACTGTCTCTACTTGTAGCAAAAAAGCAAAATAATTATTGCTATAAATATTATGAATTCAGCAGGTGCTAAATTCATCAGCAGTTACATGTTAATTTCATCATTATTATTTCAAATATTGCTCTGTTTACTGTCTCTGTTTTCTATTTTTGATTATGCTAGTCATATTTATTAAGCCATATTAAGCATGTACACTATTTTTAATAGAATTGTTAATATATAATGACAAAAAAAGATAATATTAATTTGAAATTTAAAATATAATTGTCCCAAAATAATTATTAATAATTGTTTGTAATAAATTATAATGTGCACTGCCTTTTTAATCTTTACTATCTTTCCAGCTTCATCCTGTAGCCAAAAGAAAAGGAGAAAAAGAGACTTAACATCAGCCATATGTAAGTTTTTAATATTTGTGATAGTATTTTATAATTGAAATTTTTATTTTTGCTATGTTAAAAGGAAAGTAATTATTGTTTTATCTTAGATATAAAATATACGGATATATGGGTAGGACAATGTATGGACAATGGTTTTTCTCATCTGAACATTTTCAAAAAATTTTTTTTAAATAAATAAATGATAAATAAAATCTGAAAGGTCAGACTTTCATGGTTGCCTGAAAGGGTTTGTTAAGGTTTTTTATGCCCTCGCTAAGCTTGCAGTGTACCAGTTTACTCTTGAACTCACTTCTGCTAACCGCCCTTTTGTTTTGTCTTCTTAGCTTTATTATTAAACAATATTTTCTTCGCGCTGACGCCGCATGCAGTTCAATAATTTTTATCCCCAGATGGAGATCAGCAAACTGACATAAATTACATCTTTATGTGAGAAATTATCATTTTTATTGATGATGATTCATTCTTTTGGCATTATAAATTATACTACGCAATTTGCTGATAAAATATATCGTGGTGGATTAACTACAAACCACTTTGAAAGCGTAATTTTTTTCCAAGAAAATAATTTACGTTATACAGGGTAACATAATGTTATATAGGGTGTTTCAAAAGGCCGTTTACAGACTTTATGGGACTTTATGGGCTAGAGAGCTAGAGGGTGTATTGGAGAGCGGAACTTCACACGTTGAACGTGTTCATCATGGTCTGACAGACCAGCCCATAAAGTCTGTAAACGGCCTTTTGAAACACCCTATATAACATTACGTTACCTTGTATAACGTAAATTATTTTCTTGGAAAAAAATTACATTTTCAAAGTGGTTTGTAGTTACTCCACCACGATATATTTTATCAGCAAATTGCGTACTATAATTTATAATGCCAAAGAATGAATCATTGTATTGGAGAGCGGAAATCGAGGTAATTCCAGGCGAGGATATTCCAGGAGGGTAGTTCCAGGCAGAGTAGTTCCAGGCGAAGATGTACCGCATGTGCATTGGAGAGCGAAAATCGAGGTAGTTCCTGGCGAGGATGTTCCAGGAGAAGGATGCATTGGTACAGTAACCAGGAATTGGCTGATATATATCAGGTTTATGGGGCCGTGGATGGGAAATGAAGAGGCATGTACCCAGAGATCTTTTCAAAGAGATGTCTGCAAGTTTTGCATTGTTTGGTTAATTGCACCTCAGATTAGGTGAAGCTAGAGCTTTCTAAGGAGCCACATCAGTTGGCAATGTATTACATGTACATCTGCCGTAGAGGAAGCAGTGCTATAGTAACCCCTTACCTCCCCCTATGGATATCTTCTTGTAGGGATACACGAAGTCCCTGCTCTACGAAACACCCGTAACGTCTGATTTCGACTTCGTTATTTAACCATTTATCGCCTCGCCGCCAGGATCGTAAAAACGGCGGCAGGTGTCCGTAGCACACCTGGTTAATTTGAACGAGTTCGTGAATCTATGCTTTGAGGTGGTTGGAGGGCATTTTGAATGTTTTCTGTGGTCATGATTATTTCCTTCTTAGGTATAGTTAATTTATTTTAGGTTATGTTAACGTGGCTGTCGATTCCCTTTCCTTGCCTGTCTATCACGTTGCTGTAGTACTTCAAGGTTTGAGTTTCGGACAGAGCTTTCTGTTTAAAACGTGTTCATCATGGTGTAACAGACCGGCATGTATCCCCTTGGGGTTATATGTGCTGACTTAGTAGTATACAATGACAGTAACGATTCTGGGGGCACAAAAACACGAATCCGGTTCCTGGTGCCGGAAGGACAGTCCTGGAAAATTGGTAGCTTCGGCCTTCCGAGTAGGCTGGTGCTGAGGCCAGTCCTGCGAATCTTCGCTACGCGCCTTGCGTAATCCGTTGAGCCCTGCGAGTATAATAAACCCTGTCTGAGATGGGGAGTAACTAATGGGCGAGCTTTGTTGTGCGATCTTGAATGGATGCAGTACAAGTAAACGTGTATCTAGTTACTAGACCGGCAAGACCTTCCTTGATCTTCTGATGAATTTTTATAATGATGACCTTGAACGTTTCTTAAAAAATTTATTTTATGCAACTTTTAATTCAATTTTATAAAATTTTAATAAAAAATTTATTAAAGAAAAATCATTAATTTTTAAAATATTTCACAGCTTTTACCATTTCCAAGTTTATTACATAGGTTTTGCTCTTCCCGTTAAGAAAAATCTCTGTTCAAGAGAAACGGCTAAACGTGTGACATCATTTGAACGCGTGACCATCGTTTGATGCGTGATTCACAAAACTATAAACATTTCTTTTCTATAAACATTTTTCAAAAATTTAGATCCAATGCGGATTATAATTCGCAATGGCTCTAATTCCAGCACAACTGTTTACGGTAAACTCTTTTCTGTTTGTTTATTTCCCCATGCTAAGTCATGTCACCCGGCTAAGCAAAAAATGGCTTCATTTTACTATTATGTATTTCGAGATCTCAAAGTTTGTTAGAATCTTTTTTTTGCTCAGGACTCAATTACGAGGGTAAGTTGAAAAATAAGTTTCCCCTGTCGACTGGGGTCAGAGTTGTGTATGAAAGTCAAAAAATAGAATGAGACATTAAAGATATGACATACCTTTATTTTTCCACATAGGTACTAAGTACATTGAGACATTTGTCATATCGCTTGATAAGCTTCAAAAAACCCTCCGGGAAAAAATCAGGGCTTTGCATATGGAAGAAGCGTTGAACGGCTTGTTTCACTTCAGTATTGCTTCCAAAGTATTGCTTCCAGTATTGACCCCCATGCGTTGTTCCTTGTGTGTCTAGGTCAATTGTCGGGGCACCCATCGTGCTGACACTTTTCTGTATCGAAGAATGTCGTGGATGATGTTTTGAGCTCGCTCATGTGAGATTCCAAGTTCTTCCGCTACTTCATCGATGGTGATACGCCGGTTCGCTCTAATCATGTCATCCACCTTCCTGACATTTGCATCTGTAGTGGCCGTGCGCGTCCGTCCAGCTCTCGGTATGTCCTCCACTTGCTGACGTCCATCACTGAATGTGCGACACCATCTCCGCACCATTTGCTTCGACATCACACCTGGCCCATAGACTTCCACGAGGCGGTTATGAATTTCTGTTCCTGATACTCCACGTGCCCATTCATAGCGGATAACCGCTCTCACTTCCTCCTTTGACCACGAATTCAAAACGCACCTTCTCTCCATACCTACCGGGGCTCAAATGAGAGGCTGGTCTCCGCTTTGCGCAGGCACTGCAACAGCGCCATCTGCTTGATTTGCAGCGACCTCTACCTAATGGTGTATCGGTGACTTGCGCGTTTTCCTGCTGTGTCGCCTTTCGCCCATAGCCGTTCAACACTTCTTCCATATGCAAAGCCCTGAATTTTTCTTGGAGGACTTTTTGAAGCTTATCAAGCAATATGACAAATGTCTCAACGTACTCGTACGAGAATAATAAAATAAAGGTATGTCATATCTTTAATGTCTCATTCTATTTTTTGACTTTCATACACAACTCTGACCACAGTCGACAGGGGAAACTTATTTTTCAACTTACCCTCGTATTTAAGATCTGTTGCTCTTGACCGAGAATTTCTCCCGTACTCATTGATAAAGCTGTTCGAAAGTTATATACACAATGCAACATAAAATATGATAAATGATATCTACTATATTAACGTAGACATAATCTCATACGTAAGACTTGCATAATACACTCATGTCCATAAATTAAGGATAATGCAAAATCAGGCAAAGGAAGAGTTAGAAGCAAAACAAATTTGACTTATTTCTAAAGCTTATTTATTAAACAAAAGGTAAAGCGCAAAAAAAGATGCTATATTGATGCTATTGATATTATTAAAAAAATTAGCGATTTTTCACCCTGGAGTAAATTACAAAAACACCTATTTACAAAAAACCAATATTACATGGTTGGTATGATTGTTAACACAATCCCAGACGATGCAATACAGTCCGTACAGCGCCTAGGCATGCTGAGCATCAAATTATCGATCTGATCTTGGGGGATATTACACCACTCAAAAAGCAATGCTCTCCGAAGTTCCGGTAGACATGTAGGAGGAGGTTGGCGGGCTGCAATTCGTCGGTCAAGCATCTCCCACACGTGCTCTACTGGATTCAAGTCCAGTGAGAATGCTGGCCAGTCCATACGGGGAATATCCTTCGATTGAAGGCATTCGCTTACGATGCTTGCACGGTGAGGACGGGCGTTGTCATCCATAAACAAAAATTGTGCGCCCATGGCGCCCCGACACAAGCGTACATGTTGTTCCAGAATGACGTCCCGATTGATTTGGCTTGCCATGGTTCCAATTTGAACATGCAGGTCAGTTCTGGAACCCAAAACAATTCCACCCCAAACGAGCACTCCTGCACCAACGTAACGGTGTCGTTCAATGATGTTTTCTTGGTGGTAACGGGTACCTGGAGCTCTCCGTATGAAAGTCCGGCGAGAATCAGACTGCAAGCTAAACCTGGACTCGTCGGAAAACATCACACAAGCCCACTGTTGCGGTGTCCACAATGCATGCTCTCTACTCCAGGCTAACCGCAGGCGACAGTGAGTTGCAGTAAGTGGAACGCATCTGACAGGTCTACGATCATATAGACCAATCTGCCCTAAGCGTCTGTACACGGTCTGCCTTGAAATTGTCGTTCCAGTGGCTGAAGAGAGCTGAGGAGACAGGTCTGAGGCTGTGCTCCGCCTATTTCTTTTGGCAGTAACTGCCAAATACCGGTCCTCATTCGGCGTTGTAGCTCTGGGGCGACCTGTGCTGTAACGTCTACTCACATTACCATCATCTTGAAATCGTTGCCAAAGCCTGGAGATGACACTCTGGGCAATTCCAAGTTCGTCTGATACTTCCAGTTGGGTACGCCCACATTCCAGACGGCCGATAATTCTACCACGTAAAATATCATTCATATGCGTCCTTTGTGTCATAACTATTCGGTTATTGCACTGAAATGCTTATAAAGCGCCTGCGAACAATTTTACTTCTTTGCCTGTATTCCTTATATATCACTCTTTTACACTCTCGTCATTGTGACGTACCATCGGTGTCATCTGGTTACTTCCTGAAATTTGCATATGATTCTTGAAGATGTGTGTAGTGATTTTACAGGTGATATATTTATTTTACAGTTCGATTTCCGCGTGACTCCGAATTATCCTTAATTTATGGACATGAGTGTATTTGAATATGTTTCCTAAGAAAAAGTGAGCCTTTATCTGATCTCACATAAGTGAGCTGGAGTTTTAAAATGAAGTTTTCAGAAGTGCATTTTAAAGAACAGTGCAATATCCTATATTTTCATGAATATGGTAACTACCCATTATATGATCTGACATTTTCAATTGTGGCATGAGTATGTAAATTACCTCAACTTTATTTTACCGTGTAAAATGTAACTTATTTCTGAAATATTAATAAAAGTGATTTATTTTGTATTTAGTCATTTGAAGTATTTTTAATTTTTTTTATTTCTCTTTTTTATGTACTTTAAAGTGAGTTCTTATAGTGGAACAGATAAGGAGTGTTGTCTACTTGGAATGAATTACGATATTCATAACAGATCGTGTGAAAACAGGACTGACACAGTTATTCGATATTTGAAAGGAAGGCATGAGCATTGCTCTAAAGCATTTCTGGACTGCTGCTTAGAAACAGGTAACATTGAATTCACACATATGAAGCTTACAACTAAGGAATTAATTTGTGATTACTGCGCATCAGTGGATCAAATTTCAGTGGTTAGATCGTGCGGAGGTTCAGCAATCATATTATCATATAAATTTCATAAATAAACAATCAATAAATATAAATAGATTTAATTAAATAATAATCACTTGACAATCTTAGAAGTTCACATCATTACTGCGTCACATCTTCGTTCGCACTGTACACCTAATGACGCTCTCAGCGCCCTCTAGCGTTACACGGGTCTTACCAATTACTTTTCCTTTTTTATATACAGATCTATAATATGACTATTTAATTGTTTTCTTTTGTTCATTTCCTTGATGGAGATAAAGTTGGATGCATATTCTTTTGAATTTAGTAGCGGGCAGTGTAAATAATTTGATAGTGTTATATTACTTACTTTAATTTGGTTACCATATCCTGAGACACAAAAATAAGAACACTTTTGTTTAGTGCCGATATCTCGAAATACTATATCATCAAGGGTGATATGCTTGTATCTTTTCAAATATTACAAGTATATCTCATCTATGTAGATTAACACAGTGAGAAAAAGCCGTTTAATTTCAATCAGTTAAAATAGAAGTTTTTATATTGCATGCTTAACAGCTATTTTGTAAATTATTATAGTCCAAATATATATGTAAAAAGAAATAAAAACTGCAGCTATGAGTTTGACAGCTTACTCAAATTTCCTTTACTCATGTTCCAGCAGAGGGCAGTTTTATTTAAACAACTCAAGAATATTTATTTTCTATTGATCTTATTTGCTTCAAAATGTCAAGATGTCTCAGCACGTGCAAACGGAATGCTACTGTATTGAAGTGACAAAAGCTGCACGAAACAATATTTCCACATTTAAGTTATACGTAGGAATGGCAGAAAAAATTTTTGTTATTTTAAGGATTACAGAATGAAATTAGATATGTGTTGAAAATTTGTAAAGTGCTGAGCCCTTTTTATGAAATGATGGCGATTTTGGGTTTTTTTCCATTCTTGTATGATGTAACTAAATTCTTTAGATTACAGAGTTCGTTAAAACACTTGCTATTATTAAAGTATTTACTCTTCATGTATTTGATGGTGTCATTTATCTTTCAAATTCTGCGCTCAGAATTTTTTAAATTCCATTCAATTAAGGGAAAAAAATCTCTTAAACAGACTGATTTCCATATCCAGATATTCTAAGCAAATAGTGTTTATGTTTTCGACGAAGTTTCCTTTTTCTAAGTTTTTATACTTTTATGTAGATCTTTAGCTTTTCCAAAGATTTTGCATTGATTTTGAAAACTCCTTTTTGAGATAAATCTTTCTAAATGAAGACAAATCAGGAAGAATAAGTACATAAGGTAATTCTAATTTTTAATAAAATTCCATTTTCTTTCCCTTCTGTATTAGCGGTCTAAATTTTGAAATACTGATCATACATTGACAACAACATTCAGATCACTAATCTTTAAAACACTCCGCAGGCAAGGCCGTATATATAAGCCTAGAATATTTTTGTGATGTCTTCAAAAAGGTAGTATACGTGCATCTTGAAATATGTCAAAAAATTTATAGCAATAAATTATAAATACATAAATCCAGGTGATAAAGATCATAGCATTAAAATCATTGCCAAAATAAAATGTTTGCATTAAAATTAAAAAAATATACCTCTCTAATGACAGTTTTGGAAAATCTGTTCTTTCTTAGGAAACTCCGTGCCGGTCAGAGGCTTTTGCATATCTGACAGGATGCTTGAAATTTTGCATAATAAATTAAATAAGTCCTTGTGTATTTGTTGCATTATAAATTTCCGCCGTTTAGCTCAGAAATCGGTTTCTCCTGAACCATGCGTATTTCGCTCTTAACGAGGCGTGCCATGGGCATAATTCATAAGTGCACATCAGATTGCCACAGAAGGATTGGTTTAAAAAGTGAACCAATGAGCTTCTATTGCTCTTCTGATGCTGAATCTTTGAAACTGTGCATATGAGCGCATGTTGTTGTGCAATTTTTATTTTGCATTTGTTTCTCAGTTATAAGTGTATGGCATATAAATGCAGCTATCATTTTAGTAGAAAATTTCATAGTGATTTCATTTTATAAATTTATTTAATCGTCAACATTTCATTTTTGTGAAACTTATCACGCGCTGATATTCGGGTTCATGTTCCTGCATATTATTCTCTTTATAAAGAGAAAATGACTCAAGCTAAAGTTAGCCTTGAATGTTATACATTTAACTAACGCCTGTGGATTAAGAGAATTCAAGTGTATAAATATTTTAAAGAATTGAGAATAAACGGAAATGTTACAATGAATCTAGCATTTTGTATCACAATGCATGCATTCCTTTGATTCTGAAAATGTAGGATTCAAAATATGTATTGTAAATGATCTGATTATACCTATTCCTAACATTAAAAGTTATAGGCAGGTAATATATTTAAGAGTGAAAAGTTATTAATGTGAAATTTAACACACTAAATGTGTAGGAGTGTATTAGTTATTACTTTAATTTTCCTTATGTTATATTAAAATTATGTTATTTCAGTTTCACACTTAATTTAGTTCATTACTCATTTATTTAAATTTGGATCCATCATTAATAAATGCAAACAATATCATTCGCATTTTATTATTTAATGCTTCAATGCATCTTTTACCCATAATCCGGAATGCTATTTTTGCAAATTTAAGGTTGAATTTGTTATTTTTGTTTTTCATCAAATTCTTTAGTTTGATATTTGAAAATAAATACATATCTGATTGGTTTTGATAAAAATTGGTAATATTAATACTCCTATATGAGCATCATAAAACAAAGAGGTTTAATTTAGTTGTTAAATAAAGCTTTTTTATTTTCTATAATACAATTTTTTTAAGATATACGTCAAACTGTAGATAAATTGTTACTTACTGAAAACCATAATCAGTTTGTAGAGTCATTAGGTTATTTAGAAGCAGGAGGCATGAAAAATGAGCAATGCTCTCGCCGGGACTCAAACATGGACCTCTCGAATACGGGCCGATCGTGCTACCGTTACACCACGAATTCCACTGCAATTCAATATCCAAATCATAAAACTGACTCCTTGAACTCCTTCTGGCCGTTATTTCTTTAAAAAGGAACAGCTACTATTCTTTCACTGCTAGCGTTTCTATCATGAATAAAGTAATTTTCAGATTGAGGATAAGCTGGTACAGGATCATCGTCGGAATCAAAACATCCTTTGAACTTTAAATTCTTTTTCACGGCCATCAGTCCATGAACGCATTTGTTTTGCTCCTCGTAGGCGATAAAAAGTCTTTGAAATCTTAGAAAATCTTCCGACAAATCTTCGACAATTGGTGTACTGATATATATTTTGAGGGCGACACCAATCACGATCAGCTTCGATTTTGTCAGGATCTGCGCTTACATCTTCGGCGGAGGATAATATGACCAAAATCGGTAACTTCTCGGCAAAATAATTCACATTTCAAAAAATGAGTTTTAAATTAAATATCTAAATTTTTGAATGTAATTAAAGCACTTGACAGCACAAACGATATTACTTTAAGGTGCCAGAGTTTCTGAGTGGTAGTAAATGCAGTCTTCTAACGATTTTTAGACTCGATTTACACTTGCCAATAGCCTGTGTTCGAATTTGAAGTAGAAAACTATTTATTTCCTGTTAGCATGTCTGAAGTGCGTTGGATTCTAGGTGAGGAGACGAATCTTTTTTTGTAATGCCTTTTAAATGTCTGTAATCGGCACAAACTCAAATGGAGCCGTCTGTCTTCTGAAGTATAGGTAATGACTAAGGTCTAGATGAAAGCTCGGTGATATCATTATTCTTTAATAGCCTTCAAATGTTTTCCAACTTTATCTTTTTTTTATGAAAAGAATACGCTGAGGATGGTGCTTGATAGAAGTGCCTTCACAGTGCCCATCTCCTATTGTGTCATGTTTGTACGACCAAAGTCACTAAATGAAGTTGAAAATATATCCTTAAGTTTCTCTATTAAGCAAACTGCAGCTTAAATTTGATTAGCGTTTAATTCTGAACCTTTAGGTCTTCATTTTAAATGCATTTGGAATGTGCTTCTGATCTAGGGAAATTCGAAAGATACTTATCACAGGAAGTGTATAGCGAAAGATACTTATCACAGGAAGTGTATTGCCATTTCTTCTACTTCCGTAAAATAACACAACCTGTCACTTATCTTGGCAAATTTGACCGACACATTTACTTTTTGTTAAATCCACTGAAATAGGCACAGTCTCCTAGATATGTAGTTTTCTTAGGAAAACCAATAATATCTTCTCTTGAGTCCATCTATTTCATTTGCTGTACAACTAATCATGCATTCCTTCTGGGAAGGACAGAAGTAGTACTGTGAGCAATTATTCTATAGCAGCTTCCTTTATTTTCATGCGCTCCAAAGATCGGTATTACTTTATTAGGGGTTCCAAGTTCATTATTTTTGACGTGTAAAAATTTCTGCGTTTCTTAAGAAAGTCAAATCCAGTTATGCATGGACCTGCTATATCAACTACCCCCAATGCACCCACAATCACTATGAGCTATATTAACTACGTTGTGTGGCTTTGCGCTATATGAACTACACTGACTACGTACTGCGAACTTGATGTTCATATTTATATTTCCGTTCAGTAGCACTTTTCCACTGTTCACAGTTTGTAGAAATGAGATTGGAGCCAGATTCAGAAGATGGCCGTTCAAATACTGGGCTATACAAGATATGCTATTCGCTCGTGAAATTGATTCCAAATAACCGATACACTTTACTGAGCTAGCGAACGCTGATTTATCAAAAAAGCAGCGGCAGGTTAGAATTCACCCATCGAGAGCTTTTGTTGAAAGCTTGCCGTGAAATCTCAATTCCCATTTTAGGAGAGAAAAGAATGTTTATTTTCCCTTGCTAAAATTTAGTTTAAATTTTACATTTTCTCAACTTTTTGAAATTTTTTTTCCTAGGAATGTTTTGTTAGTTCTGTGCAGGAAGGCGATTTTAACGGATCTCAAAATTGCATTTGAATGAAAGCAGTCCAGGGAGTTAGCGGTTGATCAAATTGATTCATCTGATCCCACTGTTTGCGCCAATTTCGCTCATCATTCTTGATTGTTATTCATCAAGTTTGTTGTTAAATAGCAGTGCGTCATAAAGAGATAGCCGATTCAGTTTAGTAAGCGAATGTTTCTGATACTATGCCATAAAAGATTGTTTTCTCCATCTGTAATTTTCTGTTGGTATTCTGCGCAGTCTGAGCTTGCATTGCTTGGATTATCGCACTATTCAAATCTTTACCATCAGTTATCCGGTTGCTTCTTGTACATTAGGATCCTTTAGGATTCTTTCAACCGGAGTCTTTCAATCCTGAGTAACAACTGACTACTCCTTGACTCTCGGAGCTATATTTATATGGTATTGCACGGACTTCTGAAATCTTCCTTAAAAATTTGTACTAGGTTCCAGAAACTTCCAGAAAGTCGCCAAGTTCATAGAAATCGTCCCATCTCACCGATTTGACGATGTGAAAACTATCCCAAGGCCCGTTAGGAGTATTTCTTACCGTATTCCGAGTTCGAATTGAGCTACTTTAAAAATTTAAATATCTTCGGATTCAGAATTATAAGATTTACATCTTACAATCCTATTCAAAAAAATAATACCTATATCCAAAAAAAAATGTGCAAAATTAACCCTAAACTATTAGCCTAAGTACAAAAAAAACAAATAAATTAAACAATACATAGTGTCTCAGTAACAGACAAAACCAACAGTGCAATAAATGGAATTTAAGTATTTGCAGAAATTTACAGCAAATAAGCAATGTCGTTTGAATCGAAGTTTTAGTGCCGGGCGTGTAGTCTAATTTCTTTTGTAATCACCTTTATATCTATAATATCTGTACATAAAACACATTCATGAACGTCTTCTATGGTAACGGTTTTTTTCATTTTCATTTTCATTTTATTTTTTTAATTTTCTTATTTAATGCCATTCGGCGATATTCCTTTGTTATTTACTAACGGGTAGCATTCTTTAGTGTATGATATTGTTAAAAACATTCTTGCAGAAGTAAATTTTAAAATTTCAAAAAGCTAAAAAAATTCACATTAGTCTCATTGCTTTAAGATCATGGAATTGTCACACCAAAAATTTATTGGACTAGAAATACTTTTCGCATTTAATTTATGTAAATATTGTCTTTGTACTAGTAACTGTAGCCGTTCACTATTTTCTAGGAAACGGTTGCGTAAATTAGGTTGTGTGATAATATCTGTTTGGAAAATCATGCATTCATCAAAACGTTTTATGACATTCCTGCATATTGTTGTTTGTTTCTTAAACTGTTAACATACAACATTTTTCCTAATTAAACTGGGGATTCATTTACTGTTACATGGAAAGTTAAATATTTGCCCTGACATCATTTCATTTTAAGTTTAAATTGGCAACGTGCTATTCCTACAGTCTTAAAGTACAAAATAATTCTATTCTTAAGTAGTCAAATAATGCATGGAATTCATTGTTATGAGAGGTAAGAAATCAAACAATGTATGGATGAAGTCACTGCTCTTTGCCTTGTTATTTGATTTTTCATAAAAACGTTTTGGAAATTTAATAGATCAATTTATTCATAGATCGATCAAAATACACTCACGTTTGTGAAAATTGCAACACCAAGAAGGAATCGTCATAATTGAATGCAATTTAATACACAGTTGAGTGGTAGTGGTACAAATAAATGATTAAATGTTCAAAGCAAACAAACAGGAACAAGAGATCAGAATCAGTATTTTGTGTGGCCACCACGCGCCGCAGCAAGTGCTGCTACACGACATGGCATGGAGTCAAACAAAGTTTGAATGTCTGACTGAGGAAGAGCATTCCATATCGTTTGTACGCGTACCCAAAGTTCGTCTGCAGACGCAACAGGACGAGGATCACGAGCAAGACGCCGACCAATGACATCCCACACATGTTCAATTGGCGACATATCCGGGGAACACGCAGGCCAAGGAAGAAGCTGTACCTGCTGCGCTGCAAAGAAGGATTTAACAATCCGAGCAGTATGAGGGCGGGCATTGTCCTGTTGAAATACAGCGCCTGGCAAGCTTTGAAGGAAGGGAACAGCTTCGGGCTGTAGAACTTCACGGATATACCGGTTGCTGTTCAGATTGCCCACAATTCGTAGCAATTGAGATCGTCTATGATATGCTATGGCGCCCCAGACCATAACTCCGGGTGTTCGTCCACTGTGGCGTTCGATAATGCACTCCGGAAGGTGGCGTTCACCGGCATAGCGTCTGACACGAATGCGGCCATCATGGTACCACAAATTAAAGCGGGATTCGTCAGAAAACACGACATGCTGCCAATCAGCACGCCAGTCTCTATGCTGATTGGCCCATTGTAGCCGCAGGCGGCGATGGTCGTGCGTTAGGGGGATCCTGTATAAAGGAGTCCGTGCGCGCAGTCCACACTGCAGCAGACGTCTACGAATTGATGAAGCACACAATGAAACACCTGTAGCTATTGACCACAGTGCTGCCAATTGTCTAGAGGAAGCTGTACGGTCCGTCCGCGCCATGCGGACCAGGTGTCTATCATCGCGAGCTGACGTCACATTTCGGGGTCCACTCCCGGATTTCCGAGTTGTCCGACACTCGTCCGTCCACTGCTTCCAAACGCGCATCACTGTGCTGCTGTTACGCTGCACACGAGAGGCTACTGCACGATACGACAATCCAGCTTCACGAAGGCCGATGATTCTCCCTCGTTCAAACTCTGTAAGTTGTTCAAATCTCGCTCTCTTTCGTCGACGAGGCATAAGTACAGATTGAGTTAACGTTTACCACTAGCAGATAACCACCGATAACCATACACGCCTCGCTACAGCCGTCTATTTATTCGGATCCATCAGCCGTTCAGAGGGCGCTGCTCAGCATACGCATGCGCTACGGATTTGCAATTCTAATCATTTGCATATCATGCGCTACTTTGCATTTCCTGAAAATTTCAGCTCACTCGCGTAAGTCCTTCATGGTGTTGCAATTTTCACAAACGTGAGTGTAAATATGAGCCTTGTCCGAGAATCATATATGTTTCAGGGAACAATATGTGAAATGTTTGAATGCTACCATAAAGTTTAAAAGTTGTGCAGAGTTTAATTATTTCTTTATTAAAATTTTTAATAATTCAGCTTATAGCCTAGCTTGTACTTTCATTTTCTAATCAATTTTCCTTTGTGACTCAAAACAACTTACTGAAATTTTTATTATAGAACCATTCGAAAAAGACCCGTATGTTCCAGGATCGAGTTTTATTCCATTTGATGAAGAGCATATCTTCGAAAAGAATTTATTTTTTCGAGCTGATTTTAAAGAAGTTTGGATTTTTCAAGATATTGCTATAAAGTGAGATGCTTTTTAAAAACTCTATGAAATGAATTCTTGAAACTGTATTTTATTTATTTATTTATTTAAAAAACCCTTTGATATAAATATTATGCTTTATAATAATTGAGAGTGCCAGAATGAATTCAGTATTCAGAACGCATTTCTAGAAAGAAAAGTGCTAATTGAGAGCCCTTTTTATGTTAAGAGTTTATAGTACATATGGATAAATGCATGGCCAGGAATAAAAACGCTTACTTTAATCCTTTCTTTTCACACTAACTTGTGTAATCCGTATGTACAATGCCATCGAAAATTATTTAGATATATTTAACGGGTATTTTCAGATGTCGGACCTTTATTTCAAAATTAAATAAATTAAATAAATTAAAATAAAAAGTCAAAAATATTTAAAACATATTTTTAATTTTGGTAGGAAAACTTAGAGAAGATATTATTAATTTTAAGCAATTAATAAGCATTTAATTTGCAAACCGAAATATCGTTCGTCTTTTGTGAGTGATTTATTTTACAAGACGATTTATGTTCACTGAAAAGGAAGTCTTTTGTACAAGAATTCATAAAATTATCATAAATAAGGCGGATATTACAGAACTAGTATGCTACTAGTACTACTTCTTTATGCTTTCTTAAAACATAATTTAATACATAAGTAATATGCACTTATTTATTTAATATTAAAAAAATGTGTAAAGATATGTATAAGATATGCTGCATTTTTCGTTGGTTTCCAGATAGTTATTTAGTAGTTATTTGGTTGATGTAATTGTTATGATTTAACAAACTTAAATTGTATTAAATAGCCAAACTTTTTTTAAAATACTTTTATGAGTAAACAGAGAATATTCAATAATAATTTATAAGTAATGCTAGTAGAAGTTAATTTTTTGTGAACTTTTAACTAATATTTTTATATGATTTATACGTTGTAACTAATATTCATAAAGAAAAATAGAGAAATTAGCTATAAGCTTGAAAATATTGTATGTCTTTTGTATTTTTACATAAGTTATTAAATCATACTTAAAAATTATAATTTCAAAATCGGTGATGGTTATTAAGTTATAATCTTTGACTAAACGCAATACAATGTTTGGTGTATAATTTACGTTAAAATATGAAATCTGAAAAGAAAATTCGTTCAGCAAACATTCTTCCTTTCTTTTCTTTTTTCCTACTTAAAGTACAAATCGATTTTTTTTCAATGGTGAGCTCTAGCCACTTATAGGCATTCGCCGCTATTAAGGCAAGGCCTATAAATGGCTAGCGAAAACAACATGGAAGCGGTGATCTGTCCATTATGGAGGCATCTTATGAGTGGGCACTGTTGCCTCTTGTGAAGAAGATGCACAAATTACATCCATGCCTTCTCCGATTCTCCGGTTCGAACCCAGGCTCTTCGACACGGCAGTCAGGGTCACTAACCACTTTCCTGTCTGGCCGGCAAATCAATTATTAATCGAATTATATTTCATTCTCTGCCAATCATTATAGCACTTTTCTTTAAACTGGATGGAAGCTTATGATAAATGACAAAATTCTGATTGGCTATCGGTTTAGAAATATGAAACCTAAATATGGCATCAGGTTTGCAAATATGAAATACTTGTATATGGTCATGTTGGAAGATTCCCTTAGTTTTAATCACCAGTTATTTTTCTGATTTCTCTCGTTTTCTCTCGCATTTTCTCATGCAAATTAAGTAGGTGAACAAGAATATCTAAATGGTTGAAACGAAAAACTTAGGCAGACTGTGATTTTGCTAGTGAAGTGCACGTTTGCTGTTTTGTCCTCCAGCTGTTAATCTTAGCGGCTACGCATTCTAGCCGTCTAGCTAACATATCGTCGGGGTAAGTTTCTGAGTCAGCCTGTTAAATTAAATTAAAATGCGTAGTTTAGCACTACATCTTACCTTTTGAATTTATTACTGAATTACCTTTACGTTCTCCCCGCAAGTAGTCGGTGATGTTATATCCATATAAATCCGCTCGCGCGCGAAGAAATCCGGACTAATGGCCAACAATCAATCAAATTTTTCCTTGGCTCCATCAACGTCCCAGACCGCATTGACTCCTGTAAACCCAATGGAAGGTTATGCCTTCCTAGTACATACAATGCGGGCCTCCGTGAAACCGGTGTGACATTCAACGGAAGAACGTTGGCCACCAACATTATGGAACAGCTGCAAAATCCGTTTATGAAGTACCCGGTCACGGAAATGCAAAAAAAAGACAATAGCGACATCTGCCCTACAGGGACAGGTACCAAATTGGAACAAAGAGATAAATAAATTGTTCCCGGGAGAAATAGGCAGCCAGACGTACACGTTTGAAAGATTCAAAACTGTCCTTGTGAAAACATCCCCCATGGTCAAAAACAGAGCAAAACTCGAATCCGAACCCTATGGCAAAAGAATTTAAAGTCCAGGAATTACCCGAGATCATCCAGATTATTTTTACTCGATTGTTACTCCTGATTCAAGGTTTTATTGGATTGAGAAACCTTTGCACCCTGAAACAATAGTTTGAGCTGGCGGTAAATTTGAAAGTTATAGGGTAGTTGAAAGTACGCGTACTGTAGATTACGGCCAAAGAATGGACTTAACAGTTTTGTAGGCCCATAGCGGAAAACATCAGAAAATTTAACGGCGGCGAAAAATTTCAAGATAAAAAAAATTTCGGCGATCGCCAAAGTAAGCCGTTAGGCTCTGAACAAAGGAAGGAAAAGCAGCAGTTAAACTATTCCGGGATGCTAAAGAAAGCAGGGTACGGTCATTCCGCACATACAAAAGTCGCTCTAAAGTACATTTAAATACGGTGGGAATAAAACATTTGGCCTTACCAATCATGCAAATTTTCCTAAATAATGTGCCATCAAGAGCCTTGTTAGACACAGGGGCGCAAGCAAATTTTATTTCTGAAAGTTTTTGCGAAATCATTAAAAAAGATATCGACTATTTAGCGCAGAAAATGGCAAATTCAATGCTGCTCAAGGTAAACATTGCACATGCATAGGCAAAACCACATTTAACGTCCAAGTTTAAAATGAGTTCGAAAAGACTATTTTTTACTGCTTGAAATTTGCAGGCCTCGGTGATTCTAGGTACGGATTTCGTCAAGGCAGCTGGAGCCGAGATCAACTTCCAGGAAGAAACAATAAAACTTCAAATACATTCCAGGCCCGAGGAAACAGTTGAATCTCGGGTGATGAAATTAGGTCACATGCAACTCAAAGACAAAATTAAATTCGGAAGACTTGATAAGAACTTTTTCTGATTTGTTTTCGGACAAACCTAGGCATTACACAAATAGTGCAGCATGAAATTCAATTAAGGTATAACAGTCCCTGTAAAGCAAAATCGTACAGGTATGACCTGGTGAAGCAGGAGATATTCGATCAGCATATTTAAGAAATGTTAAAAAGTAAAATAATTACTTTTATTAGTAGTCCGTATGCTAGTCCGGTAGAGTTATGCTGAAGAAAGAATGACTTGCCTTCCACGAATTTCAAATCATGGCGATTTGCAATTGACTATAGAAAGCAAAATTGGTTAACCAAATATTCCTTTTATCCACAACATAATCGAAGAAATCATAAAGAAGGTTAAACCAACTAAATTTATGAACACTCAAGATCTCACGTCAGGGTACTTTAAAATAGCTATGAAACCCGAGGATGTACCCAAAACTGCTTTCATAACAAAACTCAGGCACTTACCTTTCGGAGAATACCTTTCGGCTTGTATAGAGCCCGGCGACCTTCCAGCGCACCATGGATATTATATTAAAACGCGTCCTTGGAAAATCCACCTTTACTTACCTCGAAGACAGAATAGTCTGATGGATTTTGAATTTAGTTAGCTATTTTTAGAAGAATTATAATTAAAATTGTTTTATATCTCCGTACAATGCAGCACGAAACATAGTGTTACGAATTTTGCATTTAGTTAGATATTTTTAGTAGAATTATAACTAAAATTGTTTTATTTCCCCGTGCAGTGCTGTTCTGTCGTAATGCCTTTTTGGAGAAACACTACAGAACAAGCTTAACAATTTGCCTCAAAACTAAACAGCTAAAAAATAACATTGCGTTGTGAATTTTACTAAAACAACCCCTAAACCTTGATGCTCGTAAACTGACTGTAAATCATGCATCTCAAAAGGTGTAACTTAAACATAACAAAAGCACAACAATCGATATTAAATTTTAAGAAAATCTTTAGTATTTATTTCTTTAAAATAAATCAGATATGGCAAGAACAATTCGATAATAAAATTTGTTTAACCCTCCCCAGGGAGTGAAAAAGGAATATACACTGAGAAAATTCTAATACATTTATATGTGTTTTTAACAATTCAGTGATTTAAAACTAAAACATCAAATTTCTGTAAGTGCTAACTATGTATAAGAATGACTATTTCATTTTAGTAAAATTTTTAAATTCATAACAAACTATTTCTTTACACCTATTAAGGTTCCTTCGCCTTATTATTGCACCTTAATTTACCATTTAGAACAAATTACCATTTTGAACATTACCATTTAGAACAAATTTAAATTTACATCTTATTATTACACAGAAAATAAAAGAATTACAATATTCAGATCAATCCTTAATTTACCTCTTATTGCACAAAAAATAAAGGAACACTTCTATTCCCAACAACTTAAAACTTTCTCCTTATTACTTCACAGAGCATAAAAGAATACTACCAATCGGAATAAAATCCTTAAATTTTGATATCTTATTTTCGCACATAGAATAAGGTCTTCTAACATTCAGATTTAATTAACAGAGTTACCACAAAACCACCCTTTTAGGAAGTTAAGAATATTAACACAGGAGCAATTCTATTTCAGTTTACAATTCACTTTATCTTAGCGTGGAAGTAAGCTCATCAAATAAACAACATTTCACTTTATAAACATCTCGGAATCCTTAAAATACAGGCATTTTAAAATGAAACCATAATTACATTTTATTTTTTAATAAGTGAAAAGCTCCTCTTTGCTATTTTTGTAATTAATTATAAACTGATAAATTTTCAGAACCCATTTTTTTCTTGTGAACTAATCAAGTAATAACAAACACAGACGTATCTGACAGGTGGAACAAGTTGAACGTTCTGTCCAAGGAAGACGTTAATATCCGGCTAATTGTCAAAAATGACAGCATCACTACTGCAAGAATCGCCGGTAATTTCAAGATGGTACTTATTGACAAGTTGAATAGAGATACATCGGAACTTCCATCAGAAAGGTTATGGAGTGACGGTAGCACACTGTCCGCGATGAAGTTTCTCCTACGGTACTTTTCCTGTAATTTTTATTTTGAACGCTAAGAGGATGGGTTCGCCTGCACCCTTTAGACGCTTGTAAAAGGTGGCCTTCATAGTGATAGTGAAAATAATACCTCCGAGGAGGCAAGTAAAATTTGGAATTTAAGGATGACGCATGATGCCGAAAAATGGGACCATAAGACCCACTTCAATACAATAACTTTCCCTTAGAGATTCATGGGAAACCCGTGTCCAAGGGCACACAAAAATGCGAAGCAAAAGAGCCCAATAAGTGCGGCCAAAAAGAGGACGAAAAATACCAGCAACGTCTTTTTGTTAAGAGAGGAATCCCATAAAACGTCAAAACCCGCTAATAGGTTTGACGTTTAACCGCTTTGTCGTACTGAAACATCCAGTACGAGAAACCCTGCCTTACACCCCTGTAAAATTTCTCCTTTTTCCGAGGCGTTGAACTAAACACAAATTTAAACCTTGCCAACTAATCGCCAAAATTTGGAACACCTACAAGACGAGCCGCCAAACCTAAAACTGACCACACCGGAAATCCCTTATCAGCGAGGGCAAAAGTGTTAGAAAACTGCATTTTTTTTCCAATTCCTCCCGCTTTCAACTCGTCACTAAGCAAAGTGGAAAATTTAGTTAAGTGATTTACAGTAACTTAAAATCTGCTAAAGCTAGCTTCTTGAAAGTGATCTTAAATTAAAGAGCTAATTTTTCTGCTTCTAGTGGTATAAATTAAGAATGGGTAAACTTAAGTAATATAAAATCAAGATTATTACGAAGAAAAAGCACCCAATTCCATTGCGTGTTTCAGCGCGTTTACGAGTAACGAGTGAAATATACGTATCAGTTGTTAACTACCAAAAGCTCTAATTAAAATTAAACAAAAAGCACAGATATTAAGTAAAGTACACGTTGTGTAGCATAAATTTAGAATAATAATAAAATTATTTCTTAGTAAGTCATAACTTAAATAATTAAGTGAATTTGCTACACAACAGTGCAGCGTGTGACAAATTTTAAAAGAAAGCTACGCCGGATAAGTAAAAATACAAGAGCACGTGCATTTAACATTGAATAAAAGTTCATCTCTGTAACTGATGTTTAATTTCAATAAATGTAATTGACTACTAGGTTAGCTGTAACTGATGTTTAATTTCAATAAATGTAATTGACTACGAGGTTAGCTGTAACAGTAATTCTACTCTTTTTGCTTTACAGAAATTGGTAGAAATGTCTTGCGCGGCCGATTTAAAAAAACTATACTAAAACGTTAACTAGAACGCAATGTGTTCTATAGTGGCGGAAACAAATGGATGGGATTAATAAGCTAAGGAAATATACCTGCTAATTATATTGGGTGATATTGTGATATTGTACGAATATCTTTGAGGGAAAGTCTAGCGTTTTTGTTGTATTTCTTGTGATAAGAATAAATCTCATTAACTCTTATAGGACTATGCATTCACTCTATTACGAATCCGTGCGCACGCAACACGTTTTGGTGTCAGGAGCGGGGTTGAATCCCAATTACAAGATCGATGGAGAAACAATTAAGGCAATTGCTGGCAGCCTTTGCTGCGTTCAAAGAAAAGGAGAAAGCTAGTTAAGAATCCATTAAAGAAGAGATGAAAGCTGTTAAAGAACAAATGAAAAATTGCCAAAAAGAAATGGAAGCTGGCCAAGAATCCGTTAAAGAAAAGATGGAAGCTTTAGAAGCTAAAGAACAAATGAAAGCGGGCCAAGAAGAAATGTAAGCGGGCTAAGAAGAAATGAAAGCTGGTCAAGAAAATATTAAAGCAGGCCAAGAAGAAGTGAAAAGGGAAATTACTTGCATAATAGAAAACAAATTTGTGACTATGGAAAACATAATAGACGTGCTTGAAAATAAATTTGGACGAATTGAAGAGAAAGTTTCTTCCGTCAAGGAAATAAATAGAAGAGAGAGTTTCTGCCGTGGAACAGCAAATCGATTACAATGTTTCTTATGTAAAAGAGCAATTAGAAGAAAGAGTTTCTGTTGTGAAGCAACAAACAGAACGAAGAGTTTCTGCCGTCGAACAACTAATGGATAACAGGATTCATGCTGCAATCGCCAAAGAAGTTGACACCTTAAAGAAGTGCCTAGCGACGGCAGGAAACAATTCTGAGGGTTTCAGATTTCTACCATGCCTGCTCTTCCCTTTCTGAAACTATCCGCGTGTGATGGGAAGATCTCCTGGCCAGCGTATAAGACAAATTTCTATAGTGGCGGAAGCAAATGGATGTGATTACCAAGCTAAGGCATGCCATCTCGCTGCTTCTCTGAGAGAAGACGCTACGGATATTTTTCAAACTCTTCCAGAAAACCAGAGACTAGATTTCGAAGTTCTGTCCGGTGCGTATGAGCTGCGCTTTGGCGAGAAGTGTTTAAAACATTACAGCATACTTCAATTAAAATCCCGTCAACTGAAGCCCACTTAAACTCACCAGGAACTTGCTCTGTTATCTCGCCTTTTTAGAATGCTCAATAGAAACAAGGCAAATCCCTGTCCGTCCAGTACTTTATGGATGGCATCTGAGACCCTGAAATACGGAACGTTCTACGAATGGCGGATGTCATGGACTTCAGAAGCGCTCTGTTGTACGCCATGAAGTTCGAGGTAGCCCAGTAAGCAACTCGTAGAAACCGCCACCCAATCAGTGCTGCTCAAGTCCAAGACCCAGTGGATCAAATCACTGTACTTGTAAACGATTTAACCAGAAAACTGAATGCCTTGAAACGGAATATGACTGACAAGAAACAGACCCTAAAATGTTGTAACTGCGATGCTGAAGGGCACATACGAAGAACCTGCTAAACCGATACGAAGAGCCTGCTAAAAACTCAACCGGTATAACCGCGGATGTTAAGACCGCTCCTAGCAAGAAGGAGGGAAACTAATTAGTAGCCATCTCGCAGGGCTGAAATCGCCAAATAATAAGAAGCCCCATTCTAAAGCGCTTGTAATTTCTGCAATAAGTGGCGGTAGTGATGGACATTTCATCATTCGACATATCAATGGAGTTCTCTGCAACATGATGATCGATACAGCAACCAACGTTACTATCATCTGAATGGATTTGGATTAGCATTGGAAGGTAACTTTGTCGCCGCCCTGCGTTGCCTTCCAGAGTGTGTCCGGTGAGAAAATCGACATCAAGGGAGAATTAAACGTCAACATCACATTTAGAAGTGCCGCTTAACGTCACACAGCATATGTTGCAGATATTACAGATCCTTGCATACTCGGATTGGACTTTCTATGGAAGTACAATTTATTCCTTGACTGAAAATTACGAATTATATTCTGCCTCTGAGAACATAGCCTTATTTGGAATTAATGATGAAGGAGTTAAATTTTCCATAAAATCATAACTCGAGACGATACCACAATACCTGCAGGAAATATATTTTTGCTTCCTGGATCCATAGCCGAAAATAGAAATTTCGGCTACGGCATCATAGAATTACCCAAAAACTGTAACAGCCCGAAAGGAGCACTAATAGCCTCAGCATTCGTCGACCTATCGAGAACCGTTATCCCGGTGAGAGCTGTAGTGTATCGAAAATTTAATCCTAATCGGACTTAAAACTGGCGCAGTGCGAAGCGCGCGAAGTTATTGAAAGCCATAACTGAGACAGGAATGGAGGAATGATAGTTATATGTGTCTAAGCGATGTTGATATCTTTTGCGTATAATAAAGTAGCATGTAGTTTAAAAGTATGTCTTGTGAAATAATTACCCACAAGAATATACGACATCTGGCGACGATGGATGTTGGATTGTTGAAAAATGATAAAAGTGCGTTCGCGACATGTTTTAATGCTATCGGAACACACTAGGATTCTGGAAGACTGCTCAAGGTAAAGCTTTTATAATCATGTTTCTTTCAAAGGATTCACCATGCAGCAGTTCGTAACGGAGCGGATGGTGAGACTTACTTCAGCTATCACTCCACAATTCGAAACTTTCGGTTCATTTCGAAAAATATAATCAACGCGAAAAACAGTTTGATTTATTTTTAGAGAGATTCCAAAGTTATTTAGGTATACAAAACGGGACAGGCGTGGGGAAATACTGATTTCCAGCTTGTTCGGAAAAATGTATAGTCTCTTAAAAACTTCTTGCCTCCTGATAACCCTTCCGATAAAGATTATGATGTATTAAAAACCACATTGAGAAATCCTAAGCCGCTTATAATTCCTAGAAGACATGTATTTTTAAATCGAAAGCAGCATGAGAGGGAAACCCTCAGTGTGTATGTGGCAGAGTTAACGTCACTTGCCATACCGAGTGCTTGCGATCAGAACATGTTAAATACGGTGTTCCGGGATGTGTTTGTTAGTGGGCTAAGAGATAGGGCTATTATGGATAGAATTTTTGAGCGGGATAATGTTACACTCCTGTCCATAAATTAAGGATAATTCGGAGTCACGCGGAAATCGAATTCTAAAATAAATATATCACCTGTAAAATCACTACACACATCTTCAAGAAGCATATGCAAATTTTAGGAAGTAACCAGATGACACCGATGGTACGTCACAGTGACGAGACTGTAAGAGAGTGAAATACAAGGAATACAGGCAAAGAAGTAAAATTGTTCGCAGGCGCTTTATCAGCATTTCGGTGCAATAACCGAATAGTTATGACACAAAGGACGCATTTGGATGATTTTTTACGTGGTAGAATTATCGGCCGTCTGGAATGTGGGCGTACCCAACTAGAAAAATCAGACCAACTTGCAATTGCCCAGAGTGTCATCTCCAGGGTTTGGCAACGATTCCAAGATGATGGTAATGTGAGTAGACGTTACGGCACAGGTCGCCCCAGAGTTACAACACCGAATGAGGACCGGTATTTGGTAGTTACTGCCAAAAGAAACAGGCGGAGCACAGCCTCAGACCTGTCTCGTCAGCTCTCTTCAGCCACTGGTACGACAATTTCAAGGCAAACCGTGTACAGACGCTTAGGGCAGATTGGTCTATATGCTCGTAGACCTGTCAGATGCGTTCCACTTACTGCAACTCACCGTCGCCTGCGGTTAGCCTGGAGTAGAGAGCATGCATTGTGGACACCGCAACAGTGGGCTTGTGTGATGTTTTCCGACGAGTCCAGGTTTAGCTTGCAGTCTGATTCTCGCCGGACTATCATATGGAGAGCTCCAGGTACCCGTTACCACCAAGAAAACATCATTGAACGACACCGTTAGGGTGGTACAGGAGTGCTCGTTTGGGTGGAATTATTCTGTGTTCCAGAACTGACCTGAATGTTCAAATTGGAACCATGACAAGCCAAATGTATCGGGACGTCATTCTGAAACAACATGTAGGTTTGTTTCGGGGCTCTATGGACGCACAATTTGTTTTTATGGATGACAACGCCCGTCCTCACCGTGCAAACATCGTAAGCGAATGCCTTCAATCGGAGGATATCACCCATATGGATTGGCCAGCATTCTCACCGGACTTGAATCCAGTAGAGCACGTATGGAAGATGCTTGGCCGACGAGTTGCAGCCCGTCAACCTCCTCCTACGTTTCTACCGGAACTTCGGAGAGCATTGCTTTTTGAGTGGTGTAATATCCCCCAAGATCAGATCGATAATTTGATACTCAGCCTGCCTAGGCGTTGTACGGACTGTAATGCATCGTCTGGGAGACATACAATGTATTAACAATCATACCAACTATGTAATTTTGGTTTTTTGTAAATAGTTTTTTTTTGTAATTTGCTCCTGGGAGAAAAAATCGCTAATTCTTTTAATAATATCAAACATATAGCATCATTTTTTGATCTTTACCTTTTGTTCAATAAATGAGCTTTACTGATAAGTCAAAATTGTTTTGCTTCTAACTCTTCCTTTGCCTGATTTTGCATTATCCTTAATTTATGGACATGAATGTAGTTTAGATGACACTTTAAAAATAGCTTTGGCAATGGAAAAAGCGTTAAAAGGGGCAAACGAAATATTTGGGAAACGAGTGGAAATTAAGGAATTTAGTGCCAGGAATACAGGTAAATCTAAGTCAGTCACTCCAAAACAAAAGTTTGAAAAACAAAACTTCGCAGCTAAGAGTGCTAAAGGCAAGAGGTGTTCGCGATGTGCAGGAACTGGACCATGATAGAAATTCTTATAAATTTGAGACAAGTATCTGCAGATTTTGTAAGAAAATCGGGCATATTGAAAGGGTAAAACATACAACGCTAAAAACGCTAAAAGAACAATTAAAAAACAATTAGATGTAGGAAATGAAAACAGAGTTCTTATAAACAGCATACATTTCAGTGAGGTAAAAAATAGGAAACCGCCCATAATGGTCCAAGTGAACATGGAAAGAAAACCGGTAGCTATGGAACTGAATACAGGAGGTGCAGTTTCGGTAATGAGTTTAAGAAATTTCCGGCAAATTTGAAAAAGAAAATTCAAAATAAAAGTCTGATATTTGAAACATATAATGGAGAGAAACTTATACCTTTAGGATTTACAACAGTTAAGGTAGAATATAAAGGTCAAAGTAAAAACTTAAACCTTTACATTGTTAAAGGAAACCTGGAAACCTTGATACAATATTTTGTCGAGAATGGCTTTCAGAGATCAATTTAGATAGGATCTCAATAAATTCAATCTCTGTCTCTCAAAAGAGTAGTTTAAATAAATTATGGGAACAATATAAAGACATTTTTGACGGAAATATAGGAGAGATAAAAAATTATGAGGTTCAACTTGAATTGAAGCCAAATGTTTCACCAAAATTTTGTAGAGCTAGGCAAGTACTATTTGCGTTAAAAGGTCGGATAGATGAAGAAATTGGTCGCTTTGAAAAAGAGGGTATAATCGAAAAGGTAGAAACATCGGAATGAACAACTCCGGTAGTACCAGTAGTTAAGCCGGACGGCTCTATACGATATTGTGCCGACTATTCGGTGACAGTAAACGCAAGTATTGTTACGCATCAACACCCTTTACCGACCATTGAGGAAATATTTTCTGTTTGAGCGGGGAAAAGCGTTTTTCAAAAATTGATTTTAAACATGCTTATTTACAAATGAAAGTAAACCTTGAGACTCAAAAATTGCTAAACATACAGAAGAGATTATATAAGTGTAAGAGATTAATGTTTAGGCTAAAAGCAGCGCCGGCAGTTTGGCAACGTTACATAGATGGAATATTCCAAGGAATGGAAGGGTGTAAAGTCTTCGTGGAAGATGCGCGAATAACAGGGTCTGATGATGAGGCACATTTAAATACTTTAAAAAATTTCTTCGAAAAATGTAAAAGTCATGGACTAAAATTAAATTTAGAGAAAAGTAAAATTTTTCAGGATGAAATACAATTTTTAGGTCATAAAATTGATGCTAATGGTCTACATAAGACTGATGAGAAAATATCAGCGATTGCAAAGGCCCCAAGACCCGGAAATGTCCAGGAAATTAAAAGTGTTTTGGGATTATTTAATTTTAATGGAAAATTTTGTCCTAAATTAGCGACAATCGCAAATCCCTTATACCAACTAACTAAGAAAAACTCAAAATGGGTTTGGACGAGGGATTGTCAGGAGACTTTTCTGAACATTAAAAGGTAATTGTGTTCACAAAAAGTATGTTATTAATTAAAGTGTAACATTTTCGTTAATAATATATAAAAAGAAACACATATATGTTTCATGAATATTCGAAAGTACATAATATCGAGGTAATTAGTATATATTCTGGAATTCAGTTATATAACATTTTCCAGCTCTGTAAATTTACTTCTGAATGGAAACTTAAGTCCTTTTACGAAAATTGCATTTTTATTTTACATAATTCTTCGGCAGAAAACTGTAGCATTCATTATAGAACAACTTTCAAATTTTATTTGTAAAAAGGAAAATGCTTGCTATTTATAAAATGTCTATATTTTCTTTGCTATTTTACATTCTATTTGCCCCTATGCGGTAATTTCTTAGAAGTGTAAGCAATTCTGATTGTAGATGGTTCTGAATTTTGAAAATCATTTTGCAATGCTGTTTCAGAGCATGATTCGATATTTTTCTTAATTGACCTTATTACGTTTTGATTTTGAGGTATTTAAGTTCAAAACCGAGAAAATTATGTTACATTTATCTAGTTAATATTTATTATGATGAACAATTTTAGCGTTGGGTATAAATATTTTAACGGAAAGAAATGTTTAAGTGTCAAGTTGTTTCAATAAACGTTTTTACGAATCATATGACATTTTCTATACTATAGATTTGTTATGAAGTACATGCATTGCAACAAAAATTATTTAGAAGCAAACTAAAAATTAAAATTGAGATGTTTAACAAGCGAAATAGTCTCATTTCTGAGTTACACAACTTTAACTAGGTGCAAGCGCGTTCTTTCTTTTACTCGCTACTAGTGACTTCCCGATCTCAAGGACAAGGCCTTGTTCTTTCGAAGGTGACGACCGATAGAGCTTTGAAGTCTAGCCTCTGACTTTCGGACAGAGTTCGGAGAATATCTGCTGGGTCTGCTTTCAAAAGGCGACGAGAAGGCAGGATTTAGCTTCAGAATCTTATCCAGTTGCGTTTGTCATTATGTTGAATTGCGTCTTATACATTTGCTAGGAGATCTTTCCATTATATGTGGATGGTTACAGCGGAAAATATCGCGGACAAAAATGTCGCGGGAGAAACAACTCAAGGTGAAAACGTTGTGGGAGAAAAGAAAGCAAAGAGAAAAGATCGTAGTTCTAAAACATCGTGGTACAAAATATTGTCGTTGAAAATAAAGCGGTTCAAAAACTTCGCAGTTTAAAAACTTCGACGTCGAGAATATCGTGGTAAAAAATAAAGCACCTACAAATCATCGCATGACGATAACATCGCACACATGCGTTTTTCAGGTTTTAAAAGGTGTATTAACAATCATACCAAGTTAAAGATTTGGAAGCGTAAGAAATGTTACAACACTTTAAGAATAAACGGAAACAAAACAATTTCAGATTAACATACGTGAAGGAAAGTAATTTGATAATTAACTAAGCAATTTTTATAGAGGTAAATCATGCAGTTATTTATCTTCCTTTTTCTAAACATTTTAGGCTGCATTTATCATGAAAAATTATGAGTAAAAGAAAAAGATTAGTTTATTAATGACCTTTGTTAATCAACTATGTAAATTTAAAATTATGTTCAGTACTATAAGTTGCATTAATTTTCTACTGATTTTCAATTTTTAAATTGAAAATCAGTAGAAAGTTCCTTCTTACTTTTTCAGCAAACATTTATTAGTTCATTCAAAAATAGGAAATATAAAAGTAACCCTCTTTCCTTCTTACTTCCAAATCATTATGCGAAAATGTATGTACAGCTTTTAGAACCTGAAAGACGCATATGGGCTATGTTATCGTCATGCGATGATTTATAGGTACTTTATTTTGTACTATGATGTTTTCGACGACGATGTTTTTAAACTGCAAAGTTTTTTACCTCTTTATTTTCGAGAACGATATTTTGTACTACAATGTTTTAGAACTGCCATTTTTTCTCTTTGCTTTCTTTTCTCCCACGATGTTTTGTACCACGACATTTTCGCATTGCGTTGTTTTCTCCGCTATGTTTTCGGCAAAAACCATGCAGATAGCATTAGAGAGGGTCGGGATAACATTCGTTCGATTTAAAGGTGTTAGAATTGTAATCAGCTGTCGTTATGGACTTCTTTAAACTGTCAACTTCTAGGCGACAGTAGCAGGAAATATGTATCCAATTTGTTGTTCGTCAGCAGAAAATCTTTAAGTTCTCCAACTTTATCTTCAACCGCGTCTATTTTAGCTTCCATAGCCTTGAAGTTGTTTTCTATTGTGGCAGTAATTTCTCTTTTTTGTTCCGCTTGACCTGTGTTCATTTCTTCTTTAACAGATTCATGGCCAGCTTTCAGCTCCTCTTTAACGGATTTAACGGGCCCTTCTATCTTTTCTTGGAATGCAGCAAAGACAGTCACCGATTGTTTTAGTTGCTCCTCCATTGCTCTTGTCATAGACATTCCATTCCTGACACCAAAAACTGTTGAGCGCGCAGATTGAATGCACACAAAAATGAATTATAACTTGATAAAATTTATTTTACGAAACAAAACTCTTCACTGTTCTGGAACTTCCTACAGAAGTACTCGTATAACTCTTCACAATATCATAGAGTATAATAAGTAATTACACTTAAAACTACAAAGAACATTAAACACAACGCAATGCAAAGCGCATCTAAAAGGCGAAGCTTTCATTTAAATATCAATATTCCGAATTGCGCTCTGAACTAACAACTGAGAACAGATGATCTCTCCGGTCTTATGTATCTTTCACCCGTCCGTCGAGAAATCTCTACTAAATTCCTTTTCGCGAAATTGCTGGAAAGCTTATATAATTAATATTACATCAAAGGGCCGGATATGGTTACAGTTTCATATAATGATCAATTACATTCATTCAATTACAATACATATTACACTCATATAGGGACCGGACCAAAATGTCGCCAAATAATGGCCAAGTTTGGTGACTTTTACCGATTTCCCTCCAAATTTGGCGAAAACAATTAATCGCCAAAACCATCGCCGTGTTGGCGATATCTCGCCAGTCAAGCGAGATAGCCACTTACTCAATGTTAAATAGTAATCTTACTTTTCCGACAAAGCTGTGCTTGTTAAGATTTTCATGTTACACTATACAAAGAATTGCTGCAACTTCACTTATAATTTTATTAAAATTATTTGCTTATGTACAAATTTTGTGATAATATTTTATGTCTTTTAAGTATAACATGCAATATGCTATGAATACAGTTGCATTAAGTATTGTTACTATAAATGACTAACGACGGATTTAGTGTTTGCAGAAAAGTATAATGAAAATTTACCTGTTGAGGTAAGTAGCAAGAATGAGGCAATTTTTTTTTCATCTGGCCACTTTTAGAAATCTGGCTTCCAGCTCAAAAACTGATAGGCTATCGAGTTTGTGTTTAATAAGATACTGTGTAAACGTGTTAATCTATCAGCTTTTACTCTATTATCATCTAAATGTGATACTGAAGTTCAAGTTTTATTTTAGAAAATGTATGGGTTATTTATTATAGGCATATTTACCCTGTGTAGATTTCAAGAATTTTCTCTCTTTTTTATAAATTTACTGTGTCTTTAAAAAATTGTCATCCCATTTATAATTGACATTAGTTTTCAATGTATAATTTCTTTATTCCATTTTAGTGCTGGTAATAAATATGAGTTATTACTAAGCTTACCGCACAGTATCACTACGTGGATGATTCAAGCTATAGCAGTGTCACAAATTCATGGAATATGTGTTGCAGAACCGAAGAAAGTATTGTCCTTCAAAAAGGTGTTTCTGCAGTTGAATATACCATATTCTGTCGTACGAAATGAGCAAATTGAAATTGCAGCAACTATCTTTAACTATGGTTCTAAGAGGCTGGATGTAAGTTCAGCTCTGGTTAAATTTTTATTTATTAGACCTTATTTTATATATAAATATAAACTCTTATTTTATATTAGAAATATAGAGTAATGTTTTAGACAATCAAGAAAGTTTTCATTTTTATTATGTACCCTCCCAAAAAGAATCATTTTTTCTGGGGGGGAAGAGCACAGTAGTACTATTTTATTACAACGGTTTTATTAATTGTATTATTTTAGAAAAAAATATCCGAGTTTTGTCACATTTTTATAAATATTTCCAAGTACAGTGAAACCTCAGTTAATGAATCTAAATCATTCCCAAAAGCCGTTCGTTGGCCGAAATGTTCGTAAACCGAAATAGCTTTTTCCATAGGAGTTATTGTAAAATTGATTGTCCTGAACTTATATGATAGCTTATTTAAATTTTACAACTGTGCGCAAATACACAACCAATAGAAACCATTAAATGTAAAAGAAAAAAGTTTAAAAATATTAAATAAATAAAATAGAGCAAAACTTAAAATTTAACTTGAGAGTATCTGACGAACGGCCGACCGTAAGTGGAAGTTGATGGCGAAAGAGTTATCGTTTGGATGAAGCATCTTATTACATAAAAACATCACGTGACTGCCTTTAGGATGCATCTTCTTTCATCTTTAAGCAACATTCGTCTCTTTCTGAGATTCACTGGGCCTCTAATTTCACTCAAAATTTGTCTAATGTGTTTGCTGTTACATACGTTTTTAAGATGTTTCTAAAGTAAGACATGAAAACGCTTATGCTATAGTTTAGTCCTGCTTTATTAGGATGAAATCGTTACGTAAAATCTTTGCATCCTATCCCTCTTACCCAAATTTCTCGGACTAGAAAACTAAAATCATTTTTCTTTCTTCTTTTTCTGAAAGCATTTCTCCCACAATGCACTTTCGTTGCTGCTTCTGGAATTATAATTCTTTCTTGTTTAGCTTCTAGAGGTTACTTTAAGTTTCTAACAGTTATTAAGTTTAAATATGCTTTACTGTCTATTCTCGTTTCCCATTTACTATTTCCTACTAAAATGAGATTTTAGTATCGCGTTTTATGCAAATAACTTTTAAACTATTTACGGGACATGAGTTTACTTTTAAACTATTTTAGTTCAACTGACTTCGAGAGAAGAATGCTTAGGAGGCCTTAGTGGTACGTGTTTGCCTTCTGGCTACTTCGTTCTTGAATCTACTATGCTGGGGCGTATTCTAAATACGTGCCTGTTCATAATCCCCGGCTAGGTTAGATTAAGGGCCAACTACGTAGGTATTTGTGTCTAGCCTAGGCTAAGCTCTCATAATCCATCATGTCAAAGTTGAATGCTAAATATTCTCAACCCCTAGATTCACTTCATCTGAGACTCACTAATTCACATTCTTTTGATAACGGAAAATTTAACAAATAATTATTTCAAACAACAACAAAGAGCAATTAAAGAACTTTCGAAGAGTTCCTAAATTTTGAGTAGGTGTTAGTGTATGCAAAATAATTTTGCTATTCACAATGTGCCGAGAACTTTAACAGTTGTGTTGATTAAAAAGAATTATCCAATGTAAAAGCCTCGAAATTATGCTTACAGCTTGTCCATCAAACGAAAGTGGTATAGGTAGAGAATTGTACATAGATTTATTACTTATTACAGCTTTTTATCGCATAAATATGTTAACTTAAAATAATTTATCAGAGTACAAACAAAAACTTTTACATTAATGTGAAGAGAGACTGCATATCTTCGTGCACATTCAATGTATATTTTTACATAATGATGAATGTTTTCACACGAATGTATATTTTCACAATTCAATGTATTCATTTCATTCAATGTATATTTTCACATAATAACTAGCATATACGGTTCTATTTAGTTTAGTATTAGATTAGTTTCTTATTTTCTTATCCTGATTTAAAAGCCCGAGTAGAGGCTTTCCTGTAAGCCCGAGAAGGGGCCATCTGCTATTATGAACGAGTAAATGGGTGTTTTAACCTTTTTGAGACTGTCGTAAATACTTGAACTCATCAATAATTCGCTGCTTAGTTAGTTCCCTTTAGTTTACTAGG
>KK122161.1:0-15743 GCA_000611955.2 Stegodyphus mimosarum
GGGCGCTGAGAGCAAAATTTTGGTTGAACGTATATATACGGTTCGGCCGCTTGGAGGGTTAATACAAGAGTTCCCAACTTAGTGTCTTCAAAAATTTTCCACTTATAACACCATTGTAAATTATTAAAATAATCACATTTCCACAATTTCCAGATTTTCTGTGTGTATTTAGTAATTCTTTACCATTTAGAAAGTCTGTTTCCATTTACATTGGATAAATGTGTTTCAGCAAGAGTTATGAGAGATCTACCAACCAAAAAGTAACCTGGGGTCAAAGTTTAAAAATTGTAGTCAGCTGAAATTGGAGAGGGTTTAAGAATTCTTCCAAAGTTAAGTACTGATTACCAATAATTCTTTTCAAATGACTCTTAAATGATTTCACCATGACTTCCTCAGTTCCTCTGAAATTTGGTGACATGGGTGGATTGAATTTATTATTTTAGCACATTTTCTTTCCTCTTCCATATTTTTTTTTTAAAGTTTGCAGTAAAAGATTGGCTTGTTTAGTCTATTACAAAGTGTATAGCTTTTAATGCATATACATACATACACTGTTGACATAATTTTGTTCAGAATTCCCTCACTTTGATTCTTAAAATTTATAGCAAATGGGCTACAGAAATATACACCAGTGGTGTTAAATGGGTAAGATGGTGTAATGCTCTCTTTGGGCAATTCAGCCATTAATTGTTGAACTGTAGTGGGTTTGTTCTTAAAATACGTCTCACATCTATAAGTGATCTTTCTGAAATTGTTTCTGGTATAAAGTAGACACAACCTTTGTCATAATTGATTTAAGAGAAATAGTTATCCTAAATGAAAGTATTTTAAATTAAAATGATCTTATCTGGACTTCCAATAAAATCCAGACCTTAGCTTTTTCTCTCTCTTCCAAAAAAAGTGCTGTATTACTTATTTTGGGATTCTTACAGTTATAGATAAACCTGAAAATGAAACTTACAATATGAATTAGTATAACTAGCAGACAAATTAAGAGTATAATTTAAAAAATTGGTTCACTACATGCAATAAAAGTTAATTTAGAATTGTTATGCAGTTCTTTGTTCTTTTTAAGTTTGTTTGGACAAACTTCTTCAGCAAGCTTAGTTGGCAAGTTCTGTTGAGGAATCTCGGGACATATTAGAAAATCACAGCATGACCACCATTTGGAATCATTTACAACAAAGTCAGTTCAAACACCACCATCAATATCTGCTGGATTATCTTTCCTTGGAGTCTTGGTTGTGTTAACTTTTTAATCTCATTAACTCTGTTGATGATAAAGATTTCCACTTGGTGCTGGTACCCACTTAGTGGTGGTAGAAAAAAAGAAACATGCTGTCACATAATGCCTTCATTCTAATTAAATTTTGTTTATTACTCTCATTAAATGCAAAGCAGTAGATAAAATTGCATTTTTTCTGAATATTAGTACCTATAGCTGCTTTAAAAATTTTATTTCACTTTTTAGCTTGAAATGCACTTACATACATTTTTAATGCAGCTCTGATTTGATTATATGACTCCTTTTGATGTGGACTGTCTGCCCTTTCAACTGTGGTACCACTAGAATTACTTCTGCTGTGATAACATAAAAGAAAGTTTTTTTTTTTTTTTCACAAGTAATTGGAAGGACAATTTCTCACACTGTGGAACAGCAAAAACATAAATTATGTTTTTCACAAATTTTTCTGTGTTTTATTTTACATTTAAATTTTGAAATTTAGGGCAATGAATTATTACTATTATTATTTTAATGAATTATTATTATTATTTTATTAATCACAATCTTTGAAGCATTGAGAGTTCTTGCATATCTTTCAGAAATTCTGTAAGATCAATTAAAGTAGGCAAATTGTCTTTTTCTGATTTTCTTTCCCACCAGATTTTATGTTAGGATAAAATTTGCCCTAAAATTTATGCAAATACAGTAGAAAAAACCCTTTAACACTTTAAGCTTCTAATGATCTCACACATTCATTTGTAATATCAATCAAGTTTATGTATTGTATCAAGTTCAAATATAAGTAATAATCAAGTTTGTATATTGCTAACACAGACACATTTTGCATAGGCTTCATGTTCATAAATCATTTCAAATGAGCATACACTTGTTTGCAGTGATTTGAGAACCTTTCTTCTATAAAAAAAGAAGGCTAACTTATAATTAGAGTCAATTATGCCTTCATTCTAATTAAATTTTGTTTATTACTCTCATTAAATGCAAAGCAGTAGATAAAATTGCATTTTTTCTGAATATTAGTACCTATAGCTGCTTTAAAAATTTTATTTCACTTTTTAGCTTGAAATGCACTTACATACATTTTTAATGCAGCTCTGATTTGATTATATGACTCCTTTTGATGTGGACTGTCTGCCCTTTCAACTGTGGTACCACTAGAATTACTTCTGCTGTGATAACATAAAAGAAAGTTTTTTTTTTTTTTTTTTTTCACAAGTAATTGGAAGTACAATTTCTCACACTGTGGAACAGCAAAAACATAAATTATGTTTTTCACAAATTTTTCTGTGTTTTATTTTACATTTAAATTTTGAAATTTAGGGCAATGAATTATTACTATTATTATTTTAATGAATTATTATTATTATTTTATTAATCACAATCTTTGAAGCATTGAGAGTTCTTGCATATCTTTCAGAAATTCTGTAAGATCAATTAAAGTAGGCAAATTGTCTTTTTCTGATTTTCTTTCCCACCAGATTTTATGTTAGGATAAAATTTGCCCTAAAATTTATGCAAATACAGTAGAAAAAACCCTTTAACACTTTAAGCTTCTAATGATCTCACACATTCATTTGTAATATCAATCAAGTTTATGTATTGTATCAAGTTCAAATATAAGTAATAATCAAGTTTGTATATTGCTAACACAGACACATTTTGCATAGGCTTCATGTTCATAAATCATTTCAAATGAGCATACACTTGTTTGCAGTGATTTGAGAACCTTTCTTCTATAAAAAAAGAAGGCTAACTTATAATTAGAGTCAATTATGCCTTCATTCTAATTAAATTTTGTTTATTACTCTCATTAAATGCAAAGCAGTAGATAAAATTGCATTTTTTCTGAATATTAGTACCTATAGCTGCTTTAAAAATTTTATTTCACTTTTTAGCTTGAAATGCACTTACATACATTTTTAATGCAGCTCTGATTTGATTATATGACTCCTTTTGATGTGGACTGTCTGCCCTTTCAACTGTGGTACCACTAGAATTACTTCTGCTGTGATAACATAAAAGAAAGTTTTTTTTTTTTTTTTTTTTCACAAGTAATTGGAAGTACAATTTCTCACACTGTGGAACAGCAAAAACATAAATTATGTTTTTCACAAATTTTTCTGTGTTTTATTTTACATTTAAATTTTGAAATTTAGGGCAATGAATTATTACTATTATTATTTTAATGAATTATTATTATTATTTTATTAATCACAATCTTTGAAGCATTGAGAGTTCTTGCATATCTTTCAGAAATTCTGTAAGATCAATTAAAGTAGGCAAATTGTCTTTTTCTGATTTTCTTTCCCACCAGATTTTATGTTAGGATAAAATTTGCCCTAAAATTTATGCAAATACAGTAGAAAAAACCCTTTAACACTTTAAGCTTCTAATGATCTCACACATTCATTTGTAATATCAATCAAGTTTATGTATTGTATCAAGTTCAAATATAAGTAATAATCAAGTTTGTATATTGCTAACACAGACACATTTTGCATAGGCTTCATGTTCATAAATCATTTCAAATGAGCATACACTTGTTTGCAGTGATTTGAGAACCTTTCTTCTATAAAAAAAGAAGGCTAACTTATAATTAGAGTCAATTATGGCTATTGACTGCAGAATACAATAAGCATCTTCTCTTAGGACAGGTTTTAAAAACTGAAATTTTACCACATCTGTTAAATTACAATTTGGACCAACACTAGCTAAAAGAATATCTTTGAAAGGAAGCCATTCAGAAAATTACCAGAATGTCTTGGCAGTGTAATTTTGGGTAATTTAACATTGTTCTCAGTGTTCATACAGGCAGACATCTCTGATCCCCCCCCTTTGGCAAATCTGCCTAGCTTATGATTTAATTCATCTTTTGCATTTAAGAGTATATGGTCATTTTCTTCTTTCTGTTTTATGTGAATATCAATATTTTCATTGGTACGAATCCCAGTCAAAGAATCAAAATTAAAATTTATCTCCCTGTCTCAAGTGCTTTAAATTTAATTTTTAGTATTTCTGAATCTATTTGTTGGATATTTTCATTTGGTATCTTTTGCCTTAATTTCATTCTCTGTGTCTTTGACTTGTGTTTCTTTGTCAAAATCTGTCTCAATGACATTTTGAATTAACAACAGTAATTAAACTAATAAAAGAGCTTCAGGTAGGGGTACTTAGCCTTTTTATGCCTGTAGAACTTCTGTCTGGAAGTATCCTAATACTTTTTAATCCTTCACTTCAATCAGGAAATAAAAGGCGAAAGTTGCTTTTCATTCTTCAAAATTTATTTCCACTATTGACTCAGATCGGACCACACAAACTGAATCAACTCTGTGGATAAATATACATAAAAACAGATTATAGAATAAATGTAATCATTCTTTGAATTTTACTTCATGTTTATTTTCACTATAGCAGCATTCAGGTGTTATTCTGAATATGTGTTCAAGTTTTTAACTACATAGAACACAAGAAAATATATTATGATGAGTTATAAAATTGTTGCCATATGCATATTATAAATACCATAATGAAACTCAAAGGATTTAAAATAGAAATAAAAAAAAATAAAAAAATCAGTTTTCACAGAAAATTTAGTGATGCTTACAGTTAATGTGCATGTGCCACTCCACAGTGCCATTCTCAGTCTCAGGCAAACTGGCAACAGTATTCTTCTGCTGTATTTCAGAACATTGGGCATTTCCTGCATGTTTGGTATCTTGAGCTACATTTGACAGACTTGATATCTGTACATCACAGCATAATTTCAAATCTCATCAATCTTTTTCAGGTTCTTAAGGGAAAGTTCTGTCAACATTGATCTCCATATTGGTTTGAAAAGAATAAATAAATGCAATCGATTTCATGCATTCAAGAAGAAAAATGCATCTTAAAATCATCTGATATCCATCTAGATGGGGGAAAAATGATTAAATAAGTGATGTTTTTTATTGTCCATAACAAAGTTTCTGACAAAATGGGGCAGCATTTTAAAATTTTGTAAACTTATGAAGCAGTTCTGCATTGACAAATATAATTACATTTATGTATTTTTAGCTATTAGTTTTCACTGAATTTGCAGTTTTTTTTAATGTGTGTGCATGAACTTTTAAATAAGAATAATCATTTGCAGTTGTTTGTGTATTCATAACATATTATTGTAATTTATAATATTCTATTTAATGCAGATAATTTTATGATTTTATTGAAACCTTTCTTAAGTTTTTTACATTTGCAATGTACATATGAAATTGCTTATATTTTACTGAGGTTATTGATGGCTTACTAGTAAGCTACATATGTCTGCATAGTGTTGCTACAGTTTGGGGTGAAAATTTTCCTACAATTGATTTGCATTTATTACACAAACTGGAGTATGCATAATTTTTTTATAATTCAAAACATGTATATTAAATGTAGTTGCCATTTTAATTATTTCTTTGGTGTACCTTAGGTTATAATCAGAACCCACCAATGACTGAGTGTCTAAGATCATTGAACACTAGTAGCTTAACCTTAAATCAAATCCTAGTAAACGAGCTGTCTCCAAAGTCCTCCACCAATGTTCCCTTCCCTTAGGCTGACAGCCTTTGTGTCTTTTTCTTCAATCAAACAACCTAGTTCATTATCAGCATTTTTATTAACACATATCATGTAAGTCTGCAGTATGAAGCATTTTTATATAAATTCTTTACAGTAAGATTATTTTTAGACCCTTGTTGGAGTCTGATCTCATTTTTTCAAAACTTAAAAATTTTTTTCTGGCTTCATAACCTTATTATTCCGTATTGACAGAAAGAATGTATATCTTCTTGCATAAAGTGTTGTAAAAATGTGAATTGACAGTAACTGAAAACAAATAGGTTTTTAATTGTAGCTAGTAAATAGAATATAAGTGAAGGAAATTCATATATTAAATCGCTGCTTACAGATTACGATTTATGTATCCTTTTGTTTATTATTATATTTTCATTCTGAGAATTTATCATCTGAAAGCCTGAGAAATAGCATTTCAAAATTCTGGGAAGTCATAAAATAACAATGCATTGCCATATATCGTTACATTCTAATTATTATTATTATTATTATTATTATTATTATTATTTTGCTTATGTATAGTGTTTTAACAGTTAATTTTTTATCACTAAATTTTTAACTAAAAGGAAAATTTTACCCATTCAAATGAGAAGATATGTATTTTCAGATATGTGATAGTTCAAAAATGAAATATTGTCCATTCAGGGACTGTTCAAAGATGAAATACTTATCTATTATCCTGTTGACTATCAAAATTGGCTACTGTCAAACCATGAAAGTTGGTGGAGATCCCAACCAAAGTTCGTTCAATCGTTACTATGGAATGTGATAGGAACCAACACCTCCTTGTTTAATAATCAATCAGTATTCGACTCACTTCTTTTATGCCCTTCATAAAAAGGTTTTGATTGATTTCTGCTGCTTTGTTAAACTCTTGAATTTTACCAGAAGCTTTGTTTAGAATGCTGTGAGTACAGATCTCTTGCACGTAATTGTTCTAGTCTGTTACTGTGTTCTCGGCCATATTGTGCCCATCAGTGTGCACATTTTTCAAGGTAAGATAAAATAATTTTAATCCACTCTTTGCTCTTCTGTAGAAGGCAGGTCCTAAATTTATTCCTCTTTCTCCCCCGTATTCAAGAAAAATACAGCAATAATAGTTCATTTATATTTTTGTTCATGAAAAACAAAAGGTGGCTTCTTGAGAATCAGTTGGGCTACATCAAACAAAAGCACAGATGTTATGAGTGTGGTATTATGTCACGCTTATCCATAACTGGTGTTAAATCATTCTGCTTAGCAGTAATTTCAGGGTTGATGGGATAACATATAAGTACTTATTTTCCATGTTAGCAATGGTTTGTTTACAAATTCTCAAGTATTCTGACAGTTGAGAATTTTTTGGAAAATAATCAATCATGAGTAATCAATCTACTGCTGTTAGTTAGTTATTTAGTTTTAAGATGGCAGCATTAAAATTGATTATTTTTTAATCATTTACACCCCCCCCCATTTTATTGCACTTTCAATTTTTAAAATAGGGTTTTAGTTGATGCTATCAGAGCTGTAGCTGGGGTTTTCAGCACTCGGGGATGATTGAAGATCTTGTGGCCCTCTTGTTTGCCAAGAATGGAAAATATTTCATCCTAAAAATCCATACTACCAGTTCGCCGACCTCCCCCCCGGATGCTGCACCTGAAACAGATGTTCCCCCTTCCCCCCTTCTATCTACGCCCCTAGTGCTATCTAAGAAATAACTAAGTAAAATGGTAAATCACGTACTATATGATTAGAATTTTCTTCTATAACTGTTGACATAACATCTAAATGAAAAGTTAGAGACTTATCTGAATCTTTCTGTCTTTTCAAGTCTATCATTAGTTACAAATTTCTTGAAGTACATTTCTGCAGTTCAAATAATTGACTTTTATGTCTAAGTCTTTTATGTCTTGTTTCCAGCAATAACAGTGCATTTGTAAAAATTATGTTGTAATATAAAGATATACTGATAATTTTAGAAGTTTTTTTATGTACATTCATGATAATATGAGAAAATTCAAAAATTGAGAGAGAGGAACTTTTAATTTTTCGTAAGTATCAAAGCACTGAAGTTGCCGTGATATTTAATTGTTGTATTTATATTATCATTTAATATGTAAAGTAATTAACATTTTTTGTTTTTATTTTATATAGGTTGTTTTAAAGAATTTTAATCTCACATTGCCTCCAAGGAAGATGGTCGCATTATGTGGTCTCTCTGGCGGAGGTATTAAGTATTTTTATTTCATAATATAATATGAATATTTTTAAATCAGAAATATAAAATCTTTTACTTTCAGGTAAATCTACAGTTGCTGCTTTGTTGGAAAGATTTTATGATGTTGGAAACGGAAACATTTCAATTGATGGTTATGATTTAAAATCATTAGATCCTAGCTGGTTACGTGGAAATATTATTGGTTACATTGATCAAGTAAGATTTTTTTTTAATTGTGTGAAAAAAGTATGTTTTAACCTGGTTAGATAAAGGATTCTATTTTTACTAACTGTTTGAATATTTTTAGATTTCTAAAAAATAAAAAATATTAAAATTCTTTTCTTTTGTTTAGGAACCTGTTCTTTTTGCAACTTCTATAATGGAAAATATCCGGTATGGAAGGCCCGATGCTTCAGACTCAGAGGTAATTTTATTTAATAAAATCTTTTTTTTTAAAAAAATCTTCATTAAATCTGAATATTTCAAATGTTCTTTTAGATGAAAAATCATTCTGTATTTGATACTTGATTATTCTTTAGAAATATTTAATTTAAAATAAGTTTGTTGACAATTTATCAGATGTTTAATTATTTTATTTATATTTGTTATGAGTAACTGGTTTCAGTTAGAAGTTTTTGTATAAATCAAAGAAAGTAATATTTCTCTAACAAGTTTACTTATATAGCAGATTTTAACATGCATTTAAAAGTATAGAAATTTTTCCTCTACTTGATTGCAAAACGTAGGCAATTTGTTACAAATCTATAGATATAAGTAAAATATATATTTTTATAAATTAAGTAATTATATTAGCCATATCATAAGTAACGTATTCAAAATAAGAATGTTAAAGTTTTTATTTCTAAAAACGACAGAGTAATTCTGAAATTGTGGAATTTTCTAAGAATTTAATAGTTAGTGATACATATTCATTATTTTTCAAAATTTAGCTGTTTTCTGAAGCAACTATACCCAGAACACCAGTAATTAAAACTTCACTTCTGACACCAAAACTTTAGATTGAAGAATAAGTTGAAGAAACAAACTAAAAATTAAATTGTCTATTATGTTGAAAAATTAAAAAGTAAAATAAAATAAAAAATAATTCAGCAACTATTTTAAAGACTTGACATCTTCAATATTGACAAATATTAATACTTTATTAATTTTGCTTTTGGTATATGTTTGCTTATTAATTGAGTTCTCTTGGAATATTTTTAGTCTTTTGAGAATATTTTAAAATAATGCAATTACACTGACATGAACTGCTTTTAATGAAATAAGATCAGCACTAGATCATAAATAATATTCTGTTATGTAAAAGTTTTGCATATTCTAATGTAAATCTGATGTTAAAAAAAGTTTAGTTTTATACATATTCTGTAGGTGATTGAAGCTGCCAAACTTGCAAATGCTCATGACTTCATATGTAGCTTTAATAATGGCTATGATACTGTGCTTGGTGAAAGAGGAACTACTGTATCTGGTGGCCAGAAACAAAGAATAGCTATTGCACGAGCTTTGCTCAAGGATCCCAAAATTTTGATTCTTGATGAAGCTACAAGGTACTCGTATTTTTCATCATTTGTTCAAAAGTAAATAGAAAATATCTGTAAATGATTACCCTGTTTGAAAATCAATGTGTTTAATTTCATGGTTTTTAATTTTCACGGAAGTTAAAGACAGTACTTATTTGATTACAAATATGTTATATTTCATTTGCTTGAACCGACTACCCACAACAATCCTTTCCTTTTTTATTCGTTGTTATTTTTAATTTTCAGTGCCTTTTGATTGTAAATATGTGAGAAATCTGAAGACCATACTGGTATTTATCATCAGTATTAAGATTTATTTTCAATTTAAATAAATGAACAAAAATTGTATTGAAAAAATTATTGATGAAAATATTTTTAGATTATGATTTGAACATTGCCTTTTTCACAGATACTTAAAAAAAATAGTGACCATGTAAATCTATAGTGACTCAGGGTATCTAACTACATATACAGAGGCTGTTCGCACATTTTTTAGATAATGCATACTGTATTCACAAAACTAAATTACATAAAATGCTTGTGTTTTAAATGTTCTATTTGACATTCCATATTTTGAGCTATCTCTCGACACCGCAATTTCCAAGATAATAATGCCTTTTGAAGTGTCAAAAGAGGTATTCTATCCCATTCCTCCCGAACAGCTTTCCAGAGTCCTGTTAGGGTTTTGAGACAATGTTTGGATAATGCAGTTTTTAAAAGTCCGAAAGCACAGAAATCCATAGGTGACACATCGGGAGCTTTAGTAGGGATATCAGTGAAGGGTATGGCCTTGATACCAGCTTTTTGTTCCATTTCTTGTAGGAAATTTACGGTGGATTTTGATGTGGGACTGCTAGCTTTGTCCTGGTGGAGTCTCACAGATGGAAGGCACTGCGGGTAAAGCGATGGTATTTCATTCAGAAAAATGGGCGATAAAATATGTTCCTGATAATATTTGAAGTTAATCTTGGCATTTTTTTGCACTCTCTTTATTTTTAACTTGCCGTTATAAGAAAAACCCTCAACAATCATCAATCCCTTAAAAAACGTTTCTTTCGATTCTTTGAACCATGTACTTAATTTTTTCTCCCCTTTTATGATAATAAATGGCTCTTTTTTTGTTGCAATCATTTAAATACACACATGCTTCATCTATTGTGAAAAATGTTTTCCATTTTTCTTTGAATAAGTGTTCGTCATATAGAATTCTGCAGCGTGTCCTGCGTCGAGCTATATGCTTTGGAAGAAATTAAGATTTAAATCAACGCTTATCATTTTTTTTACAGTGGACACCGAGCATTTTAATGATTTTGCAACTGTCCTTTAATTAGGGGGATTTTCTTTTAACATTAAACAACGTATCTTTGCAATAGTCGAAGATGTCCGTTTTGTCCTTGGATACTTGTTTGGAATTTTTGTCCCACTTGAGGCTCCAATTTGACGGTTTTTTTTTTTCCTTTCTTGTTGATGATATTACCTATCGAGACTTAAGATATCACAAAACCATGACTCTCACATCGTTTTTGGATAACGGAGTATGCATATTTCTCTTCAGAAAGAGCGTAAATGTAGCCTTCGAACCACTGCTTTGCTAAATTCGTCATTTTGAATAAAAATAAAACTTTCAAGCCACTGACAATAATTTCGACTTTTAAAAACATAGTACAGTTGCAATTACTTCTTTTGCAGCAAACGATTTTTTATTACCGCTTACCAAAATCGTCTAAAAAATGTGCGGACAGCCTCTGTAAAAGTATTTGTAACTAAGTGCTCACCCTTAGAAGTTATCTCTACATGTTAAGCTGAATTGCTGTTTTTTTTTGTATGCTTACAGTGGATGTAAAATACAACACAAAAATGTAAAAATTAACATAAATGTTATTCCTTACAGCTAATGATATTAAAATAATATAAAACAAGTTCCAGCTCTGGTGCTTCAGTGGATTATTAGAACTTTAAATGCTATACATTAACTGAATTATAACTCCAGGAACTCTACACAAAGCTATGACACTAACTGGGCCAGCCAAACAAAATGCAACTAACACATAACAATCTTGCCAAGGTCAGGTGTTCCTGGCCTCTCACTGTATTAGCAAGCAGCAGCCAAGCTTATGTTACAAATCAGTTAAGATTTTACTTCTCATTTTAACTTATGCCGCTTGACATAAAATTTGCATAAAGTTCTGGACTGAGCAACAAGATGAGGTATGAAAGAAAGAATCAACATAAAGCTGAATGTTAGTAAAAATTAAATTTCATTTATTTTTCATTTCTTTAAAAAATATGGATCTATTCTAAGTGTAAAATGTAAATAATATAAGTGTAAATTTTGAAGGAATTTTAAAATTTTTTGCTAAATTACCTGATAAATTTTCAAATTTGATTATATTTTCCAATTTGTTTTATAATTATTTTAAGTATTATTGTTTAACAATAATGTATCCTACTTACAGATTTATTTTATTTTTAGAATGCTATTACAAAAGTAAGGTTCAGGTACAAATGATTGCTTTAGTTTATTCACTTCCCTTTGCTGATAGGTCCTTAATTTTTTTTTCCTTAATGGTCCTTAAAAGTTATTAAAAATACTTAACTTCAATATGCAAAAATGTCTGGGAACCCTGAATTAGTTTTATCTAGAAGTGTAAAATACATTAAAAATGCATACATCTGGTCCTAATTACTATGTTTTACCAACATTTCAAAGTGATTACATAAAATCAAATGCATTGAAATGTTTATTAACCAAAGATTTTGGCAGATTTGCTTAAAAGATTACATTAAATAAATTTTAATTAATTATACTTATTTAGGTAAATGTTTTTTAATTAATATATTTTAATTAATGTTGGTCCACCAGGGGAGCAAATAATAAAGTTGCTGGAATACTGGTAGTTCAACCTGGGTTTCAGTTATGCTGAATGGGCTGGCTGTGTGAATGTTTTTGTGGTTTTTCCCATGTGCAACATGAGCCAGTTTCCATTAAAAAGTGCTCTACAAAGGCATACTTCCTCATAATCAGATAGCTCTTGATTTGCTTTGTCAATTAAATTAGTTGATTTTGTTATCTGAAATTTAGTGAACTTTTTGAAACTGGGTGAATTTCAAATATTGTCATTATATTTTATTTTTAATTAAAAATTTTGTGTAGTTTTGTGTTGTGATTGTAATAAAAATATTCCATATCTTTATGTTTTAGTGCTTTAGATGTGGAATCTGAAAGGGCTGTTCAAGAAGCATTAGACTATGCTGTGAAAGGTAATATTATGCCGCACATAATAAAGTTTGAAAATCTACATTTGGGGGAGGGAGATTAACTGACATTCTGTGGTGTAACTAGGGGGGCAACTGTCTCTGGGTGCAGCAGCCAGGGGGTGCCAAATTAATGTTACAATATTTTAGAATGAAATGTTTTCCATTCTTGGCAAACAGGAGGGGAGCAAATCTTCATTTGTCTCCGGGCGCTGAAAACCCTAGTTACAGCTCTGCTGATTTTCATTGCATGTTTATATCTTATAGTGTATTTTATATATGATGTTGAGTGAGGTACTTTGTATTAGTCGAAAAACCAAAATGTAAATTTAGCTTTGCATTCTAAATAAATTGAATAAAGAAAAACAAGTAATGCATTGATTTTTTTAAAAAACTATTATTAAATATGATTACTTAAAATAAGCAAACATGTTGTCTAATTTTGCATAATATTTTTGCTGATTTTAAGTCAGAACTATATTTTCAAAATGTATTACCTCTGGTATACAATTATAAACTGATTCATGGCACTTTTTTTTATTTGATAAAAAGATTCTGTGGTCTGCCATTGCTAAATGAGAAAGTGGAAGACATGTTGCTATGTGTTCAGATACTTCATGTCTTCATAAAATATTTCAAATTTTTTTAAAATTATTATTTCCAAACTAAACATTTGATATTGAATATGCTTATTCTGTTATGCTGATAAAAAAAATATTAGCATAAAATATGCTGTTATAAATGTAACTTCAGCAGCTATTTTGAATAAGAGAAGAAATTTTTACTTCTAAATTATCAATATTCTGTCTGAAATGTGTTAAAGAATTCCAGCCAATATGGTATAAAAATTTTGGATTGTAATTCACATTTAATTGAATTGAAATTGGTAGCTTTATTTAAATGCTGCTTGATTTTTTAAAAAAATAATGATTTTGCAACTATATTATTTATTTGAAGCTTTTTTGTTGTTGTTGTTGTTTACTATATTGTTATATTTCCTGATATTGTAGTAAAATTACTATCAAAAATAAACAAGAAACCTTTCTCAGTGGCAATTAATATTAGTCAATATACCCTGGCTAGAGGGAAATGTCAAGTGGAATGTGATAAAAAATGAATGCCATTTTAGTTATTAAAGAATTTGTAGAATATTTTGACGTTGTATATACATGGAAAAGTGCTTAAATTTTAATTTGAACAATTGCATAAATATTGTATTATTATTATCTCTCCCCTTCTACATATCACCAAATTGTAATGGATTTTTTAAAAGATTTATTTGTTTACATTTTACTGTTATAACATTTATAACTGGATTGCATATGCTTTATCCACATCCAGTGATAATACTTGGCAAAAATAAATTTCTTGATTTAGTTAAGTTTTTTGAAAGACCTAAGTAATGGTATTTTATCTATAAACATCACTTATAAGGATTGTAGGCTTATGTGGTTTGACAACAAAATTTTCAGATTCTTCTAAACACTGAACCACAAGACCCCTTTTCCCAAGCAATGCTTTTTTGATGAATTTAGATATGGTGATATTCAAATTTGAGAAAATTTACCATAGTTCTATTAGTATTAAAATTTTAAATATGGATTCACGAAGTCTTCACGGTATAAACACGGAAGTTCATCAAAAAAACGTAAAACTGTAGCTATGTAATTTTCTAATTTTCCCCTTTTTACTGTTGCTTAATTTAATCTCATTTGTTTAGGAGTATTTTGATAAAATTAAATGTTGTAGAAAATATTCTTTAAAATATAAATGTAATTAATTGATGTAATATAAAAATATTAAGAAATATATAAACAGTTATTTTGATAGCATTTTAATTAAGAAAAAGCAAAAGTTTGTTTATGAAGTGTTTATTTTCTGAAAATTATTTGACCAATGCTGTATCCCTAATTTTAATATTTGGAAGGCATCCCTGATTGGAGGAGTACTTGCCAACATGTAAAATTTTAAACTAAGCAAAAAAGCAACCAAAGTTGTTGTAACTGTTTTCGAGGAACAACCTCACTTGTAGAGTTATTTAAATTCTACGTCATATTAAGGTTGCTTTTTGCCTAGTTTTAAATGGCTGATTGAAATCAAAACCAAGCTATTAATCTGTCACTTGGCTGCTTAACTTCTTATTTGGCAACATTTCTGTGTCACTTAACAAATTTTCTAATCCATTTTGACCTCCTCATCTGAACTCATTGTTTATTTTTCGGCTTTAGTTTAATAAAAAAAAATAGTATGATTTTATGAACTGAATTGTTAATAACAATAAATGATGTATTTTCCATACAAATGGGTGGTACTTTGGCAAATCGCTAACAATATCTGAATAACATTAAGGTTATGGTCACATTAAGCACCATTGATTGTAGTGGTTTTGCCTCACAAGAAGTTGTTTCTGTTAAAAGGGCAAAATTTTGTCTTTAGAAGAACAGATCTAGTTGTGTTTGGGAGGAAGAACAGTTGATTTTATTTTCCCAAAATTTATTTTTAATTTTAAATTTAAAATGGGCTTTTTAGTATTAAAAGTAATAAAAATTAATATATATTTGTAAAAAAAATATGCTTTTTGCTGTAGGACGCACTGTGCTTGTGATAGCTCATCGCCTTAGTACTATACAAAACGCTGATGCTATTGCTGTTATTAAAGGGGGAGTAGTAGCTGAAGTAAGTATTTATTAATCTTTCATTTTATCTGTTTTTTTAATCTAAGCAAATCAAATAGTTTAAAATTCTAACATAATTTTGTTAATTACATTTCATATAATAGTATGATGACAGCTATAGTTTGTTTTTGGTGAAACTCTTTTTGATAAAATAATTTGAAAAGAGAGTGCATACACAGATATATATATGTAGAGAGAGAGAGAAATTTTTCATTTTCATGTATATGTATATATATATATAT
>KK122161.1:20789-83418 GCA_000611955.2 Stegodyphus mimosarum
TTAACAACTTCTCCATTTATTTTCCACGCTGCCAAAAGACAATGTTTATAGAGGGTGTTCACATATTTTTGTAACAATATTGATTTTTCTCTCTGAATTTAAATATTAATTTTAAAATGCAAACATGACTGTCCCGTCAAATTGAAAAAAGGTTTAAATATTGTCTGCAGCATTAAAAATATTCTTTTCTTTAAAATGTCGCTGAAAAATAATGGATCGAAGACTATATTTTTGCATTGTCTGAAGAGAAATACTCTTATTCAATTACTAAAAAAATCTGATGTATACACCACATGACTTCCTTGTACGGAATATTAAATGATGCCCATTCTTGCCTTTCATTTAAACTTATTTCCACAAATTTCATTAGATATATATTTTTAATTCAATTCAGTTCTCACTTCACGACAAATAAATACATAGCTCAAAATATCTATATTAAAAATTGAAAAATATAGGAAAATATAAAAAGTAAATGCTGTTAAAACAATTTTTAGAATTAAAGTTACAGATTCTACGCAAAAACAAGCAATTCGGTAAGTGGGCAAGAAGGCAGACTTTTCGGTGCACAAAACTGAAAGTTTACTTTTGGTCTCACTCGCCAAAAATACACTGAAGGCATATAAACTGACTTAATTTGTTGTGGACATTATGCTGAGTCAATATATGGGATAATTTAATAACCTAAATGATAATTCCAAAATGGATTAAGCATAATTTAATTCCCAGTAATAAAAGAAGACGTTACTTTGTTGTTTCAAAGCTTAGTTTCTCTAGATTGGCAACAAATCCACTATTCTGCTAAGTTTCAAATGTAAACAAATATGGCTGCTATGGTAAAAAAATTAGTCTTAGCCTCACTTAAGCAACTTTTAAATTGTTGATAATTCTACAATTATAACATGCAGGTTAACTACAGTCATAAAAACCTTAACCGAAAGATAAGAACAACAGAATTCAGTCATTTTTAAAGCAAAAAATGCACAATTTACAAACATGCAGTGAAATAAGTGTAATGCGAAAACGCTTAAAGCGAAGTATCGTTTAAAACGAAATAATACAACTGTCTCGACAAACTACTATGCATTTTCTTCCTTTTTGTTTTCTTTTAACACGAAATGAAAATCGCTTAACACGAAAAGATTTTCCTTCTGGGAGTGAATAAAATACGGAAAACACCAGCCGTACAGACGAGATTTAAGAGGGGTAGGAAATGAAAGAGAGGTGGTTTTATGAGGTATTTCTCCTGCCTTTTTCGCATGCCTAAACACCTAATGTCTCTACAGTTTCAGATGTTTTGTAGAAAGGAGGCTAACTTGCCTTTGAAATACCCTGTGACACGAACCGATTTTGTTCTCCACCCCTTCAAACGCCACCCAAGAAAAACATCTCATCTCTCATCAGTTTGCTAAAAAGAGGAAATGTTTGAACGGAGTAAGTTTGACGCACAGCAGAAACGGATGAGAACGGCCAACACGAGGATTTAGAGACGGCCTTACTTGTTTGGCTCAAATAAACAATATATCAGAATCTTTAATGCTAGAAAGAAACAATGAACTTGCTTAAACAAATGGGTATTACATTTTCTGCAAATCCAGCATGGTTGGAACGTTTCAAGAAAAGAAATGGCATAGTAGTTTGCGGTGAAGCTAATCAAGTTTTACCGACCGTGACAGCAAATTGGTTTCAGTCTACGTTGCCTTCAATACTTGAAGAATATGAAACGAAACATGTTTTCAACGCGGACGAAACTGGGTTATTTTACCGCTGCTTACCAATAAAACTTTATAGTTTAAGGGACAATCGTGTTCAAGTGGGAAACTGTCTAAAGAACGGATTATGGTATCGGTAGGATGCAATTCGGATGGTTTTGAAAAACTTCCCCTATTTGTTATTGTCGAAAAGTTTGAAACCGTCGTATTTCAAGAATGTAAGAACATTATTAGTCGAATATACAGCAAACAAAAAAGCATGGATTGTAGCTATGATGTTCACCGATTGGATCGTAAAGTTAGATGAGCGATTCTTACGAGAAAAGCGTAAGGTTGCAATGATAATTGATAATTGTCCGGCTCACCGCAACGTTGTACTGAAAGCTCTAAAGCTTATCTTTTCCTTGCGAATACAACAAGCATCATGTAGTCTTGCGATCAAGGGATTATACAAAATATGAAGTTTTCTACCGGAAGCAATTGCTTCGAAAATATTTACTCGCAATCGAAGCAAATGAAGATTTCTCGATCAATTTATTAGATGCTCTTCATGTGCTGCGCTCTGCATGGAATTCACTGACTCCAAAGACGATTGAAAATTGTTTTCGATATGCAGGATTTTTAAAAGTATCAGATTGTTTGGCGCCAAAAGAAATGGAGAAGAAGGATATTGTAAATGAGCCAACACTTAAAATGTTGGAGAAAGTTTCTGTATTACTGGACTGTCCTGCTGTATTATCGGGAAATTTCGTTGCAGTAGATGATGATAATCTGTGTACAGCCTCAATAATGGTAGACAAAGCCATTTTGGAGTTTGTTCAAAACTAAAAAAATATCATTGATGCAGATTCCGACGACGAAAATGAAATGAATAATGCAGCTCCTGTTCCCACGTCATACGAAATGAGGATCGTGAAAAGTACGCTCCGTTATTTAGACGCACATTACAATGGAGAAATGAATAACAAAATGGGCGACATCGAACAATTTGTTGACATTTGATGTTAAAAAAGACAGTGCAAAGAAAGATATCAGATTATTTTCCAATTTATCGTCGCAAAGACGGTGCTAAATTTTTAAATTTGTAAATAAATTGAAACGTGACAAACTCCTTTTCTCAATGGTACCAATAATTTTTAAAGTAAAGGCTGTAAAATTCGACAAGGATATTTCTAACGATTTTATGAATTTTTATGCTTCTAATCAACGTTTGAGGGGTGAACTTAAGAGAAATTAAAAGCTGATGGAGAAATTGATCAAGGATTCCCAAGACTTTGGGATTTGGAAGATTTTGACATTTTAGAATTAGAAGAAGCTATTAATTTCCTAAAGATAGGAAAAAGTCCAGGCCCAGATGATATACATCCAGAGTTTATTAAGCATCTAGGATATAATGCCCAAATTTTCCTTCTATCTATTTTTAATCATAGTTGAAACTCTTATGTACCCACCATGTGGAAAAAAAGCCATTATTATCCCTATTTTGAAAAAGGATAAACCTGCGGATAACATTAAGAGCTATCGAGCTATTGCATTGATTAGTGATTTGTCAAAGATTATGGAAAAGATGATAGTATCTTGACTAACTTGGATTCTGGAGAATAACAGTCTCTTGTCTTAGAAACAAGCTGGATTCAGACAACATCATTCCACTGTCCAACAGGTATTTTATGTTAGTAAGCCATTAAGGATTCTTTAGACAATCGCTTGTCTGTCCTAGCAACATTCATAGACTTTGAATCAGCTTGTGATAAAGTATGGAGTCTACGTACTATTCAGAAATTACAGAACTTGGGAATGGGTGGCAGAATGTTTTTATGGATCAAGAATTTCTGATCACAACGTTTTTCTTCTGTTAGATACGGCTGTAACGTTTCTAGATTTAAACAGACTGAAACTGGCCTCCCACAGGGAACAGTCATCAGCCCAATTCTTTTTAATGTTCTTATTAACGATTTACCGAAGACTCTGGCACCGTGGGTGGATTCTGCCCTTTTTGCCCACGATTTGGTTATCTGGAGTTAAGGGTGTGGATGTTCAACATAACGATTCGAAGAAATATTTGGGTTGCATCCTCGATCCACGCTTAAATTGGAAGAAGTATTCAGAACGTTTGAAAAATAAAGCCGTAAGAAGACTTTCTGTCTTAAAACGTTTGGTTGGCTCATGGTGGAGCTGTGACAGACACTTGACGACTACTTACAAATTATACATTCAACCAATTATTGGTCACTGTAGCGAGATTCTCATCACGGCTCCAGAAAATGTAGTCCAGATCCTCAAAGTCTTTCAGAACCAAGCGTTACGCGTAATTACTGGAGCAGTGAGATCTACTATTCTTGCAATGCCGCTTTTAATCGGTTTGGAACCTGTTCATGATTGTATTAAGAGAAAAGCGACCCTATTATACCAGAAGCTGGTGCGTTTGCTCGACAACCTTTTTTGGAGGAACTATAATAAGGAAACTTCTAGGAATCTTAAAACTCAAATTGGCTTTATACAAGCTGCTCAGAGAGAATCTGATGCTTTGGAGTTGAGCCGAGATTATCTAATATTACCTCCTCCCCATTGTCCCTTCGACTTCTTGAATTTGAATATAAATCTTGACCTTATTCAAAGAGTTGTTAAAAGCGAAATGTGCGATTCACAATCTATCGATCTATTGCAATGGAAACGCTTGGGGTTCGCTATCTTCAGAATGAGTGGTTGCATGTCTGTACTGACAGTTCTATGTTAGAGAGAAACGCGCGGTGCTGGAGCAGGTATCCCCTCCCCTTTAGCGAGATTTTCAGTTTCTACTTACCAATGGAACCTCTTACTATTGCCTTTGATGGTGAAATCGAAGCTGTTACTGTGGCTATTCAACAACTGTCGATTCGTAGCCAATCTTTTGTAAAAGCAGTCATATTGTCAGATTCAAAAAGAGCACTTCAAGCTCTTCTGAATAATCAAAATTGTTCGCAAAGAATCTTAGACTGTAGCCTTTGCTTAAGGCAATGGCGCACAGAATTTCTTTCCAATGGATTCCAGCCCACTGTGGAATTATGGGAAATGAAAAAAACTGATACTTTGGCTAAGAAAGGAACTTTCATAATGAAACGCATTAATCGCCGCTTTCATTTCATACGACTAAATTGTTTGTTAACCTGACTCTTAAGAAAATTCTTAAGCAGGGTATGATTCAACGTGCTATGGATAAGATTTGGAGAATTCTGGGGGAAGAGACAACTTTAATTCCCAGTTTTCCATGAAAGACAGCGGTAGTTCTGTTTATACGTCTGACAGAATATGACTATTTGCGAGACCACCTCTATAGAACTGGAGTGATGGATTCTCCAAACTGTATTTTGTGTGACTCCAATCGGCCTATGATTTTTGAACATTTATAATTGTGTTGCACTTTCTCGGTATGAGAGCATTGTTAAATAGTACTGGAGAGCCCACGAACTAATGGTTTAAGCGCTAATGTTTGGCATTTGTAAAATAAAATTATTTTCCCAAAACTAAATAAATGTTTTGTTTTTCAGAAAAACTTGAAAATTTTGTATTAAATTTCATTAAGTTATTGTGAATGTTTTTGTTTCATTGATTTTTATTAAATACATGAATGTATACACATATACATATCTATACATAAAGTGTACACATATGCATAAAGTGTACTCTAATGAACTTAATATTGTTGAATATAGGGTTTTTTTGCAATATCCTTTAACATGAAATTCTTTTAACGGGGAAAAAAAGTTTTCAGTCCCCTCAGTTTCGTGTTAAACGATTTTCACTGTATAAAAATAAAGCAATTAAGCTAACTGAGCAAAGTAACAGAGTGGATATATATATGTAAGATATAAAATATGATACCCGCTTTAAAAAATAATTAGCGACTTCATTAACATTCTAAATTTGGTGCTCTTCCCCTAAGTTCATCCTTTCTCCCAAATTCGAGATCATTCGAAATTACGTAACGCTGTTTAAAAAAAATGAAACTAAAACCCAAAATTAACCAATCACAGATTAGCAGTACTTAGTGCCCCTATCTTGTATAAAAAATTAATAACTTCGTAAAGCCTCTGCTAGCTATTCGCCGTTAATTAAAATGTAATTGCATATTTAAAAATATCTGATGTGTACACTACACATACCCATTTTCTCTTGCATTTCATTTAAACATATTGGATTGAATTAAATCTACTTCGTCGATAGCGCATACTATAACAGAATAAATGCACTCTTTAAAGTTCACTATGTTTGTTTATCATAGCGACACTCTGATGCTAGGTTCGCTTAACAGCGTAATTCATTTTAATCTAGGAGACATTTATTTGTTATTGGGAGCTGTAGCATTTTTAACTTGTGAAATATTTTTCAGTGGTATATATCCTTCAGAATGCAAATGGATGTGATTATAAATATGTATGAACCACTTGTTTTTTATTTGCTAAACCATTAACGAGGATATTAAAATTTTGAAAGTGGAGACATTCTGAAAATCTTTTTTATTGAAATGTTTTTATGCTTGTACTCAGTTATAATTGAAGCACGACGGACATTTTCTGCTAAATCTGCTTTTCTTCTTTTTTTCTTGATTTCTTTTAAAATATTAAACTTTCGCTATACAGTTACTTCATTATCTTAAATGATTTAATTATTTTATTCATGCACTTTAAATTATTTAAGAATTTGTATTAACTTTATGGCAATGCTTCGAAAGTAAATAGAATTCGCAGTGCTAAAAATATTAGAGTGGAAAATTTTTAAATAATGTATTTTTTGGATTATAAGACATATTTTTGCTTTGGGGTTGGGTTAGACCAGAATGCACTAAGATGTATAATATAAAGCTTTTGGAAACCTTTTTCATTAATAATAGCATTTGGCTACAAGTGTTCAAAAATGATCAAATGAATATAGTATAAATTATATTAATTAAATCTGTAATTGAAAATAATTATTATGAAAGTACAGATTATTAGAAAGTATATTCATTATTTTTAAATTGCTCAATTTGTTAAGTAGCCACAATTATAATTCAAAAGTTAGAGTAATAATGATTAATTTGACATTATAAAAGAGTTCATAATGTCAGATGACAACAGTCTGATACCTGGCTATAGATAACTTAAAGATCTTGAGTTTCTTAGAATGGCATCTCTTACCTGGTTGTATGCATGATAAATGCTCGAACAGTGTAATGTAATGGCTTCTCATAGCTCAGATTCAATAGCGTATTTCTAATGTTAAAATTATGGTTCAGAAAGTGTAAGTTGGTCAAAAAGACAAGATTTCATGAAAAACTTACTCAGAGCATATAATAGAGAGTTAAGGAGGAAGATTTTTAAAGGCAACGAACTCAGAATAAACTATCCCTTTTATAAGCCTTACAGGCAAATTTCAATCAATGGATGTATCATTTAATAAACCTGTATGCCAGAGGAGTAGAACAAATGGATAGTAAAGCTAAACGATGATTCTATACGTAACAGCACAAATTAAATGGCTATGAATTTCAAAAGTGTGTATCTGGGCTAAAACTTAATTAGAAACTGTAAGAGGGAACAATTATAAAGATCTTTTAAAAAATCTTACCTAGATATGAACATACCTTACTGGAAGAAATGTTACATATATATTCAAAGAAATATTACATATCTTAATTGAAAATAAGAGCCCCCTTACATTTTAGGGTAAATTACAAGAAATAAAAATGTAAGTGAATATTTGATGAGAGCATAGTTCTGATTAACCTTCATGTATTTTTATTCAAAAGCAAGTTACCTAATTAAATACAATATTTTAATATGGTATAGAAAGAATAATTAGAGAAAATTATTTAATGATACATTATTATTTGTTTTCAAGCCTATCAGCAAGCAGGTGGATGCAGGCCTAAATTTAAATTGCTGAGCTAGACATGGCTATTAGCTGTAGTTAGGTAGTTTATATATACGGTAATTACCTGTATGGTTTCTTTAGTATTTGAGCAGTGCAATTATTCTGTGTAGTATGATAATTAAACACCTTCCTCTCATTCTGTGACTTCATTTATTAAAATACTAAAGATGAAGATTCTATGAATTTTGGAACAAAAATATAGCAAAAAAATCTGATATGGGCAACTCATGACCTCAGGCGATTTCCATGTTGTACGCAACAATAAGCTTTAAGTAAAGTATCACTTCCGGTTGATCGTTTGTAAACAAAATCTAATTTTTTCCAATAAATAGGAAGTTCTGTAACACGAAATTTTGGATTGCATTTTATTTGGTATAATTAATTAGCCAAATGAAGAAACATTTTTTAAAATTTATATCAATGTAATCAAATGTTGCTCTTTTATTTCTTTTTTCAAAATTGTATTTTATAGAGCATTTGAATAACATATTGTTGCCTGCGTACGGGTTCGTAATGGATTGAATGCACAAGTCGTTAAAAAATTAATAAAATTTATTCTTTTCACAAGAAATAAAACAAAATGCTGAAATATTTCCTCAGAGATATTCGTACAATATTACAATATCTCAAACGTTAAACAGAACTTAATTAAAAAACAGAGAAACTAATTCTATGTCACAGCGAATTCGCTACAATCAATAACATAAGTAAACATACAGTTCGCTTAAAATAGCTACAACTACAACTAACCTGAGTCTAGTCTAGTCTGGAAATCTATCGCCGGGATACCACATAAGATGCGGTGTATCCGGCTCACTGAAGTTTGCAACAAAGTGCTCCTAATGTATTTTTCCTGACAAGAACTAACCTGAGGTGTTTAAATTCGGCTTTTATAAGTTTTTTAATTATTCACTAGAATATTTTGGTAAAATCTATAAATATCTTGATTTTCCTCAATGGTAACAGCAATTACGAGATATTTATTTATTAAATATTAAATACATGCGCTCTTGTATTTTTAGTTTTCCGACGTAGCTAAATCGTCTGCTTTGCAAGGGAAAATAAAATAATTTTAATTATTGTTCTATATATACGAAATCCGTAATAATATAATGCAACAGGTTTTTAATTAAAGAAAATTAAGTGCTTATAATATATTTAAAATAAATACTTTGAAACGAATACCTTAATTTAAATTTCGTTCTGTGTTAGTTCTATAGTATTAACAAATCTAAATTCATTTTTATCTGTCTGTTTATCGTCGCGACATTTAGGTAACAGTAAACAATGTTCGTTAGTTATTGGGATAGTAGCCGAATACTGACTACCGTTCATTCTGAGACAAGTCAGAAGTAAAGTAACAGGTGTTTTCGAAATTGCTGTTTACTATTGTGCCTCGTTATCATGAAGAGTGCAAGAGAATAACAAGGGCATTTTTTTGGCAACATGCCCGCGTTATAAGAATTTTGGAAGTTTTTCAAATGAAACGCTGTTCTAAAAATCTTTCTCTTCTATGGCTTGATATAAATAAATGTCATGTCCAGATATAATAGAAATAGCCTTAATGTGCGTTACATTATTTTAGAACAAATTCCTATTATAGTGATTCTATACTTTACCGCGAAAATCTGTTAAGAGTTCCAAGTAAAGTACCACTTCTTGTTTATCATATACCATAGTCAAACTATAATATGTTGTTCTCAAACATGACTGCATATGCATATATATCTGCTATCAAATTTGAGAAGTTCAGAGCATTACCATAATATTTTTTTTCACGAAAATCTGGTCGCAGCTTCATATAAAGTATCACTTCCAGTTTATTAATTTTAGCCAACATCTAATATGTTGCTTCTATTGATAGAAAATTCTCAAGTACTGAAACTGAAAAGTTTTGAATTATATTTTAATAGATTTTTTTATTAAAAATTATTATGGGCTTCAAGTAAACTATCACTTTCGATTGCCCATTAAAAAACTATGGGCTTCAAGTAAAATACCACTTCCGGTTGCACAGTTTTACTTAAAATCTAATCAGCTTTTCATATGGATGCAGGAAACTTAATGAGAAAAACATAAATTTTTAGAACAGTGTATGAGTTATTGTGTATGAGTTCAGTGTATGAGTTATTGTGAACGAAAAAAAAACCGTAACACACAGACAGGCAGACTTCACTGCAAAAATAGTAAAGACATGTTATAAAGACCCTAATTAGGGCTTATTTTGTGAAAACGCGTTGTTGAATTTTTGGTCGAAAACCTTACCTTATTAATTTATAGTTATCGCATAAGTAGTTAGAACATTTATAGTTGTTGCATAATATATACATAGGCTAGTGACAGTTAAAAAGGGGAGGCTTATTTTAGAGTAAGTACGATATGTAATTGTTGGATGTGAATAAAAATTACAGGTTTTGAAGCTAATAACAATAGCAATTTGCATAGATTAATATGATGCAAGGAGACGAATAAAGATGGACTGAATTATGTTGGTATAATTTATTGTAATAGCAGTTTCAAATTAGAAGATTGTGCATATTTTTGTTAAAAAAATTGCTCTAAATTTGATGTACATCTTACCATGGGAAAAATATAATATTTTACAAAATGGATTGTAGTGTATACTTTTCCTAAGGGAAATTAACAACATTTGAAAGATCAATAATTTACAGTTTGCAGAATGCTCAGCATAAAGTCTCCAAAGCCTCATTTTTAAAACGCATCTTACGGTTGGAAAAAAAGTTGCGTAAATAAATTCATGCTGCTTATTTAGCAAAACCTTTAACATGATTTATTTTCTTTTTCATAATTATTGCCAAATTCGTATGATTTCACCCAAGCATTTTTTATACATTTTTGGGTTGATTATGCATGTCTGTATATACACTTGAAAAAAAGTAAAAAACTTGATTTTAAATTATATTCATGATTAAATTTGAGGTACATTGCTAAAAAAAGGAGGGGAGGACAGTTTTATACCTTCCGTTCTACTGGGCCGATTGTCGAAATTCCAACTGCGTTTTTCATGTCTCGAAGCGTTGTTCTAATATATGTATTTTGAAACATAATTCGAATTTTTTCTGAAATGAAAAGCAAATTCTTTTCTATATTTCGATACTACATGACACAAATTATGACTAAATATTACATTTTGTAAAATTTGGTGCGAATTTTACAGAGAAATTCGAAAATTTATCTTAATGTATTTTTTCAGTTGGCGCCAAGAATAATTTTCTTTGCAAACTTCTTAATTTATAGCAACCTATTTTCCTTTCCCCTTTTTTCATTGTACGCAAGTGGAAAAAAAGTCATGGTTCATACTTTCAAATAAATTTAACAAATTGCGTAAACTACATTTGGCGTTATTATTGCTTATAAGAAATATGTCAAATTTCAAAACGCGCCAATATGTAAATTCATGTATACCTTGGAAAATTTTTAATAAAAAACTCTAAATTTTTTCAGGTGTGCCTAAAAATGTATCTACTTCAAGACTATGTTAAAATTTTTACAGGTTTTAATGCATTTTTTTTCAGAAATTTATAAAAAATATTTGAAAATACAAATTTAAAAAATAAATCATAAAAAATATGCGAATTATATTTCGATTTAGCCTAAATTTCGAATTCTGGAAAAGGGAATGAAGTAAGTTTAATAAAAAAGAGATATTAATAGATATACATCAAATTCAATTAACATTGAGGAGCTAAAATTTTGAGAGGTAATTTTTTAAAAACTACTCGAGAGATTATTACAAAACTTGGCAGTTTAAATTAATTTTAGTCGTAGAATCGAAATATGGAAAAAAAAATGGCATGTCATTTCAGAAAAAGTCCGGTTTTGTGTCAAAATACCTATGTTAGAACAATGCTATATATAAATCTAATACATATCCGAAGTTGTGCTTTCGACACATGAAAAACAAAGTTCAATTTCGGCAATCGGCCCAGCAGAACGGGAGATATAGAACTGTACCTTTTTTTTTGGCCAGCAGTGTACATATACAGTAGTTTTTAAATTTATGTGGGGTTATTATGGCGTGCATACTTTCGCAGTCTGACTGTAATTTCAGTTTTGCTTATGGTTACATTCTTCCATTTCGAATGTCGTTTTTTGTTATTGAAAGGCAGATCAATGATCCGATTGTTATTTTTTACACATGCTTTTCCGTGGGTTTCATTTTCCCTTCTTATCTAGAAATTAAGGTTGGGATACAGATTCTATTTCTCAGATGCTTGTTCATTATTTATCTTGAGAGAATGTGTATAGTTTTAATTTTTAAATGTAAAAAAGTGAGTTTATTTTTCAGATGCGATTTACTTTTATTTTTTGTATATGTACTTTTTTCTTGACCATCGCACCATTTTCTAACCATCGCACCATTTCAGACGACTGAAAATCAGAAAAAGGGCAAACAAAAACCTGCTTTATTATGCGGTTATCATATCTAATGACGGGTGAGGCTAAGGGAAACTTTTCTGAGAAAGAAGCTTCTCCTTGTCCTTCCATTGAAAAGTTCTTAGCCGATACGTATTTATTTGGAAGCGACGTCTCATCTAGGTATGCGGGACATTTTGTAACTGAATAGAAAATGTTTCGCTTGCAGTTTTGTCCCTCGTAGGAGTTTTCCAATGAACTGGTTTTTGTTTAAGCCAACCATTCAAATATCCGGAAAACGAAAATTCCGAGAAATGTTTCTTTCAGCGTGCTGTTGAGCTGTTAGATGCGATACCTGTTGTAGGTATTAAAATAACTTAGTGAAAGAATGCCAAACATAACTGAGTACATACTATACACTGGTGTGCAAAAATTAAGGACGAGACGGTTTTTTCAATATAACTTTGCACAAAAGCTTTCCAAATCAACACATTTAATACCGTAAGATCCCCAATACCTAAGGACATGAGTAATGTAAGCAACACTTACTAAAAGATAAATCAGAGGGATAAAAAGAAGCTTTATTGAAAAAGTTGCATGGAGCGCAATGCGACTGAAGGCCGAAACATCCCTGTGATGGGTGTCCAGCAAGAAACATACGGTCTTTAATAGGGGATATGATCTTCCCTGACTGCTGGGCAGGTTTCACATCATTTGTGCATGCTGGATATGGGGTTGTTAATGAGCTGTTGAGACACTGCTGCTCGTTCCTCTTGTAGCACCAATCGCAGTTTCGGAATCGTTACTGGCGATAAGTTACGTGCTGCCACGGGTCTCCCTAGTAAGTTCCGTACATGCTTGACGGGATTTAGATCCAGAGACCTTGCCGACCAATCCATGTGTTCAATATCTTCACTCTCCAACAGCTCTTCGACAGTAACTGTGCGATGAGGTGGAGCGTTGTCGTCCATGAAGAGGAACTGAGGACCCATAGCCCTTGTGAAAAGACGCATGTAAGGAAGAAGAACCTCGTTACAATAGCAGTTCCAGGTGACGAACCTCCTTGGGAGATATGAAGGTCGGTCCGGCTACCAAGCATTATGTCTGCTCGAACGAGAACTCCGCGACCTCCAAAACAGTCCCTTTTGATGATGTTGAAGGGGTTATTGCGTGTTCCCCGCTCTGTCCAGATGTGTATGTGTCTAGAATCGCAACTCAGACTAAATCTGCTCTCATCTGTAAAGAGTACTCGTCCCCATTCATTGTCTCTCCAATTCCGGTGTTCCCGGCACCACAGAGAACGCCTTCTCCGATGGGCAGGCGTTAGAGGTACACACCGTACAGGGCGTCGTGCAAACAGACCACCACCGTGCAGTCTTCTGGCCACGGTAAAACGCGATATCGGTCGTCCAGTCGCCTGTGTCGTGTGTCTAGCGATTTCTCCCGCTGTCTGCCGCCTGTTTCTTCTGGCCTGTAAGGCAATATACCGGTCATCTGCGGGTGTGGTTCCTCGTGGACGACCACTACTAAACCCCCGGATAGCTGTTCCTGTAGTTTGAAATTGTCTCCAAAGTCGTGAAACGATGCTGTGAGCAATTCCAAACTCTGCAGCCACACTTGTCACACTGCGGCCTTCCTCCAACTTCCCAGTGATTCGACCTCGGGTAAAAGCATCCAGATGTCGTCTAACAGATTAATTATTCGCCATTTCTCGCCGAGGCAGCAACTCGGTGTGATTTTAACTGCTATACGGCGTGCAGTCTCTTTGCCAGAAATACTGATCTTACACCAACAACATGCTTTATACTACTCAGACACTCCCCCATTACGTCTACCTGCATATCTGCGCATGTGCTACCGTACATCACCTTACTTAATCTCCTGATTGATCTTTCTGTCGGCTCTGCCTCTTCGTTCAGCTGATATGCTAATTTTTCGACTTCGTCCTTAATTTTTGCACACTAGTGTATATCTGAGTTGAGGGAAATTTTGAACCAAGTGATAGTATCTAGTCTAATAGGTATGCAAGGGCTTCACAGCTGTAATTACAGTATTTCTGAATTAAAAGAGGTGTATGAAGAAAAGAAAAGTTCTAACTATTTATTCGCTAGCATCTCTGTATAGAAAATCTAATCAATCTAATCAAAACAACCTAGCAGGTCTATTTTAATGGGAATAACTTCCCCCCCTTCTTAACCTAAGATCCCACAAATAACAAAAGGTATTTAAGAGTGAAAACTTTTACAAAGAAAGGAGGAAATTAATAAAAATTATAGTATGATATGCTTAGGTATACCAAGAAGATGGCATGATTAAATTATTAAAAGACAAACTGTCTAAAAATACAAACCCAAACAAATCATAATGCGCACTCTAAACTCTCCGCTTAGCATCAGCATTGCAGCTTTTATATACCTGGGGTTCACTGGAACATTGAGGGTGTATATGCGTACAGCTGCTTATTGCCACAGTAGAAAAAGAAAGCAAGAAAGAATACACAAACAAATTTTTTTCCGCTCTCACCAAAATGTACAACTGTGAAATTACATTATGTGACTGGCAAATAAGCGACCTGTATCTCAGAGAAGTTCGATAGCTGAAATTTGAAGTTGATTTTCTGTTAAATAATTGCCTACATTATCTTTCAAGGTAATTTAAGATAGGGAAGAGAGAAAGCAGGGTTCTTAAATTGAAAGATCCTAATGACTGAACTTTTCGAAGTAAGTTGTTGCTATTCTGTGGAACTGGAATAATAACCTGAAATGAAACCTAACTGCAAGATCTGATCTCTCTTCTAAGAATCTTACAAGAATTCAAAAGTGTGGTGGTGGAAGAATAGAACTCGTCTCAAAATCTTCAGTGCTACCATGCAATTTAAAAACATCTTTTTAAATTGTATGAAGACTTCATGTATAATAATTAAGAGCGATCATTCTATTATTGCTACGAAAGTTGCTCTACTTTATATCCCACTTTTAGACTTCATATACTTTGTGTTCGTAAATCATATTATTTTGTATTTATCAAGAAAATAATATGTAGTCTTATATAAAATTTTATTAAAATATTTGTTCATTCCTTCATAATTTTTTTGGTTTTTGTTAACTTTAAATAACAACACTGATGTACGTATTTGTGTACAAACTTCCTACTTTAATGTTTTTTATTATATGTAACGATAAATTGAATAAGGTACCTGTGTTAAAAATGTACATTGAAGTGCTATAAAAACGTTTGTAATTTATCGGAAAGTATGTACATACAGTGTCCACCTGCTACAGATGTTTATAGACATTCCAGATTCCCGGTGAATGCCCTAGATTAAACAAATTTTATCATTGTGGAATACCACAGGCCTCTTGAGTCCTCTATTGAAATGCAAGATCCAAGAATTCCTTGCGCACACGAATTCTTTCATCTACTTGAAAGATCTAGAAACCTGATTCGTAAACCTGACCCTTCGTGGTGAAACCTGACCCTTCGTGGTGAAGTGCTCGGCGCGTATTCGAGAGGTCCGTAGTTCGAGTCCTGGCGAGGTCATTGGCTTATTTCTCATCTCCTGATTCAAAAAATACCTAATGTCTGTACATGTGATACATGCCAGCTGATGGTGGTCACGTTGATACCGAATCTTTTGATGACTACACTGATTTCATGAACTCAAAGTTCTTGTTATTTTATTCTACATGACAATTCAACCTTCGCCATTCCCTCCGAGAAATGTTCCAGCTTCTGTTAAACTGCAATGAAAAATGTCTTAAATCCCGATAACTTTAGGTCTAGAACCTTTCAGATATATCTGTCCTTTTGATCTATACTCTGCCGTATGAAATGATTGATGTGTACAGGTTCATCTGTTTTTGTGGCTGTTCAGAACCTTACTGTATTGAATTTGTCATATAAGAATTATTCCGTACTCTGTATTCTGTAAGTATAGTGATGGTACAAAATGAATATAAATATGAGACAAGAGACAAGACTTTCCAGCAAGGAAAATTTATTCGTTGCAAACTTTCTTAACTTTAATTATTGAAGTAGCATGTACAAACATGAATGTTGAACAGAAATAAGACAATGACATAAAGAGGTATCATTCACATAAACATAAATAAGGCACAACAACCCAGTACCTTTAAGTCTGCTTCCTAACCGTGACTTACGAGTGGGAGAAATTCAGATTTTGTGACAAGTAACTGTTCACTCAACACAACTCTCAGTTTGGTGACTAAGGAATAGATCCACTTGGCACTTCAGCAGTACAGAACAATTCCATATCTTTCATCGACTTCTCAATATTTTCTATTAAGACATTCAAATTTGATCGGTTTATTGAGTTCTACATCAAATCGATAACTCTAAGATGTAAAAGAGGGGAAAGAAATGGATTTAACAATTAGCAGGTAAAAAATTAGCCAGGAAAATGTGTTATTAGCATATATATTATGCTACAGTGCATAGATTTCTAGTTCAAAAACCAAGAAACAAAATTCAAAACTTTTACTGTAGTACAATATTTATAGTTGGAAGGAAACTTTACACAGACACATCCATTCAGACACGCACACATGCTCGAATGAGACAGTCTGTCACATTTCAAATTTTGCTATGTACAGACAAGAGAGAATATCTCTCTACACATGGACAGACATCTGACAGATTATAACTTAAAAATTTCCCATCTTCACACACATGCACACAGACATTTATTATGCACGTGAATATATAGAAACTTACTTTCATTCTTCGAAGAGTTGAAGAAAGGAGGGGAAAATGTGATTTGCAAGCTTTTAAAAGTTCTCACTTTGAACAGGATGGACTTGCATAGAAAATATATAGAAACTTCCAAGATTAGAAAATGACTACACTACAGAATCAACGGGTAGAATGTTGAATTCACATTTTTTTTTTTTTGCTTTTTTTGTTTTAAGAACAACTAGGGTGACCAGATGATGAAATTTGGTTGCTCTTAAAAACCAGCATACAACTTTGGATCAATAATTGTGCAGTTTTGAAAGAAGAAAACAATTATCAGTTACTAAGCAAGCTATTTTTTTAAATACTGCGTTAATATATGCAATATCTTACAAAGTTTTCCTAGTTTTTTTCGCTTCTTTTTACTCAATTCACCCGAATCAAGTGAAAAAGTACATTTCTTTCGGAAGATGATAAACTGTTATTTACAATACATTTTCAAAAAAAGACGCAAGAAGTTTACCATGAGAAATCTGGTCATCCTAAGAACATATCTGCTTATTAATAGCTTAGCAATTGTTGAACAGCCTGATTCATAATAACATTTTTGAGGAAGATTACTCTAGTTTAGAGGGATATATTCAGAACTATGACAGTTATATACATATGTGTATAAGTTTCATACATTCTCCTAATTCCTGAGGAGGCTAAAAGTGAACACATTTTGCCCACATAGACACAAGTGTGTTTTGGCTAGTATTGATAGCATAAAACAATGGTTGCAAAAGGAGTGTAAGAATATCTGTATGAAGGGAAATCAAAATTAAATACTAACGTCAACAAAAATTTGAAGAAATAATCGGTGATACACATTTATTCCAAGAAAGTCTATGTAGCTGACCACACACTGAAATCACAAAATCGTATAAAAGAGCTAAATTGAATAAAGAACTTGTGCAATATAACAACGATGAAACATATTTTAGAATTATTTCTTAAAAGACAAGTAACAAGTGATGCAGATACTATTTTATTAAGTAGAAAAAAGTGCAGAAAGAGATTTCTGCTTTATACAAGGTGCTGCCAAAATATTACAGAACTAAACATCTCTTGAACAGCTGTAATGGCCCAATGGTGATAACAGAAAAATATGAATCAAATTAAGTAAGCTTTCAGACTAATACATTTTAGCTACGTTAAATAGTAAAAAAATATAGTTTTAAATGCTCCTATTAGTTAATTTTCTAAAAATATCCGATTTTTTAATTTAAACCATTTTCATCCATAGTGAAAACATCGATTTTAGCAGTACTTGAATATGGCATCTCTAAACTTTGCTTGATCGTCTTTGGGATAATTTTGATCGTTTGAGTTAGGCTGAAAGAAACACTCTATTCATGACACTTTTACCTTCATGTTTGTACAGTATGAAAATTTGAATTTAAATCTGATATTTAAATTTAAATAATTTAACTTAAGGTGGCACGTGCCTAAAATGTCTACCTTCTGTGATTCATTTCTTAAATGGAACCATGGGTCTACGGCGAACCGGTCAAGAAATATTTACTAGCGTAATCCTTTTAAAGGTCTTAAGGATTCTGAATACGAGTTTGAATTAAAGCATACCTTATTTTCATGATAAATTATTACTAGGGTTATAAATTATCTTTCTATTACTTTGTAACTTCTGAGTGAGACAAAAATTTTGAGTACTAGCATGAATTACTTTTAAGCGATTTTGCATTAATCAAATGTGAAGTCAGCTTTAAAATTACTTTAAACATGTAATATGACAATAAATGTTGGCTAATTTTCAATCAAATATTAAAAATAACTATCAAGATATAAAAACATAATATTTTCCTAATATGCTTAATACATAATAGAAGACAGCGAGAATCCGTAACAAATGTCAAAGATTCCCCTTCCTGCATATCATTCTGATTTTTGCGATCATAATTTATATCACATATTCCAAATAAAAGTTTGGTACTTATATCATTTTATTTGGAATAAACGATAAAAAGTCTTCGATTTCTTTAATTTAGGATATCAACATAAACCTTAAAAAAGTTTATGCATTGCAGAATATATTAAGTTTTGTAAGGAAATTTGTTTGGTTTCGGTAACATTACATTCTAAATAAGGATTATGAAAAAGAGAATAGATATATTTCATTAAATATGAATCAGATAAAAATATTACATTTACATGTATATGTATATAAAGGTGAATGAATTATAAAAGAATTTCAGCTGTATTTCTTACTTCTAGATAAATCATAGACATACCATAAAAAATAAAGATGTAAGATTTCATTAAATGAAATATTCTTGTTTATCAAAAATTTTCTGAAACATATGCCCCAGATTTCAATCATTTACATTTTGAATGCATTTAATACACACAGAATTAAAAAACATATTGGGAGCATACAGAATCTTATGTGAAAATCATTGCTTAAAATATATGATAAATTATATTTTAGTATGACTAACAAACATAAGATTTAAAATACATTAAGTATAATTATGATGTTTTAAATTAAATGCAACACATAAAAAAATAAAGATGTATGAAATAAAAAAAAACTTTCAGAATTTCAAACTTTGAATAATTGTACTTAATAGATTCTAAGTAATATATTTACACTATACTATAATACTTTCCACAACTTGTCTCAGTTTTATACTGTCCGGCTTCATATAATTTCAAGTAGACGCTATGATAGACTATTGTTAGAGAATAACAATCAGATAGTCAAGATGAGTGCGCTCAATCTCTAGCTTATACAGTGCAAAATATATCTCGCAGCATGTGCAAGGAGGGTTTAAGTGGCAAATGTACCGCATCACAGCAAAAAACTACAAAAATGGCAAGATTATTGAATAACTGTGTCCTTTTATTTTACACATATAAAAAATACAGCAAGTTGCAACCTCTTGGATTTGTAATGATTCTGCCCTAGTTCTCGGTGGGGAAAGAAATTTAAAAATCTTAACCTCAACAGAAAGCAAACTGCAGTGTCTAAATCTAAAATTTACTTTTAAATACAATAGTGAACATAATTTAATTTTTAAAAAATGTGTCTTCACTTTTTATTTTCCTATACAAAATAAAAAAATGTATACAATGAGACACAACTGACCTGAAAGGTTTATTTTAAACAGAATTTACACCATTATTTTTGTTTTGGAACTAATATAGTTAAAATAAATACTTTTCTTCCCCTTTTTCATTTCATTCCGCTCTGAACATAGATGATAATTTGAAGCTTCCCTGAAGGTAAAAATGTGAAAATTTAAAGTATTGGATACATAACTATGTAAAACTTCCATCATCATTACTTTCCCAAAGAATTCACAGATTAGCATAACTTTTCCCTGACAAGTTCTCAATAAGGAAAACATTAGTTTAATCAGCAGAGAAAACAACTTATTTTTCTCATTTCTTTGAGCCGAAGACTATGAAGTCAAACGCTGTTTAGGATTCTAATATAAGTCATAGTTTTATGAAAATTTACATAGCTGAATAATATGTTCAATGGATTCGCATTTTTAATTTTATAATTTGAGAGGTTTAAATTAACCCAATACAACAATATATTTATAAAAAAATATTTACAAATAAATGAAATAAAAGAAGCAATAATATTGTTTTAAATATATAATTTTCAGGAATATTATCACACAAACAGCAATTATTAAAAAAGCTTTTTGAAATTTCAAGATAAAGGAACTCTAATTAATGTTTCAAAATACAAGGTCTAATAAATTAATAAATCAGACAAATGATGACAGTCTAATAAATTAATAAATCATACAATAGAAATCGTTTCCGAGTGCCTAACCAACACATTTTTTAAATAACTTAGAGAAATATTCCATTGTGATTAAAATTATAATTCTTAATGTTGTCTCATTTATATTAGATATTACTTAGGAAATATTGAATGCAGTAACAAATATAAATAAGGCAGTTGGCAGAGTAACATTTTGAGAAAGCTCAAATTCAGAAGCAATGGAAAAAAAAAAAAAAAAATCAGATATTTTGACGAAACAATATAAACTGCAAAATGGCAATATTTCTGTAAGAGGAACATAGTGAAACATATATATGTATATAGATAGTCATCTATATAGTGTTATTTTAAACCAGAAACCCGTAATAGAACGGCAGAATAGCTCAATTTCATTGATATTTCAAACAATATCTGGATATGATACACTTTTTGCCCAATATAACCAAAACCATGGGCTTGAAGTTTTCTTATCAACATTGCATAAGTACCATAAACATGCCACTCACATTTTGTTATCCATTATACTCTTGAAATAAGAATGCAGATATGAATTAGAACAATAAAATCAGTAGAATAAACACATTTTTTCTATTAAAATCATTCCAATTAACAATAGAAAAATAAATGCATTTCACAATTCAAAAACAATTGTGATACAGGTTAATATTTTTTCTTCTTTTGGCATAGTTGAATTGAGAAAATAAGATCATGATAAGTAGTACAAATAAAATACTACTGATAATGTATTACAATGGATGGTTTTAAATATATGGAGTGGTTTAAAACCAGCACTAATATATATATAAGCATATATATTTATATATATATAAAAGAAAAGTTCATGTTTTGGCATATATAACTTCAGGAAATAGATGAGATAACCTGGCAATGCGTTGCTTTACTGGATGGTTTTCAACACTGAATTTAGGTAGCTGCATTATGAGTGTGAACAATGGTGGCAGAAAGGAAAACCTTAATATAAAAAATAGCCATATAGCAGGCAAAGGACTTTACTGTGATAAACAGAACCTCATTAAATGCAAGGAATGCATCAGGTGCAACTTTAATAAGAGGTAACACACATTTTAAGCATAACAAATTACTTATAGCTTATCATATGCATACTAATAAAAAGATAAGTATGAAATTTAGAAAAGTTTTAAATTAGTTAAATTTATAAAGCTAAAAAATATTTGTTATGAAATGACATTGGAATATATTTTTCTTCATACTCTGGGAAGGATGGACTTCAAAACCAGTCAGTATTTCGGAAATTTCATAGCTAAAATGGATGTCTGAGAAGAAAAATAGGTCCACAATATTTGATTTATATATAGCCTAATCTTTAAATATGTATATTTAATTGCCATTCTTATATATATATATATATTTCTGTGTGTGTGTGTGTGTGTGCGTAATACATATTCTATAATATACAAAAGCCACGTACCAAGATGGAGATATTGGAATGGGACGCAATTTCATTTGCCCATACCTTATGATAGGATATGCAAAGCAACTTTTTGGGCCAATGACTGACTACTGGAGCTCCAGCTCATTGCACCGGAGGTGGTAAAAATGGTGTATAAAACAGAGGACATTAAAATGCTAACGCAAAATTTCCATACGAAATGCCTTGCAGAGGGTTTCATGAACAGTATGAGCAAATGTCACCATTTGAGAGGGTGACTAGACTAGTAGGAGGAGGGTGATTAAATCAGTCACGGAGGCCGTTGCTCCGACTGCCTCTGATCGCTGCACACCGGCAGGTACGTGTGCAGCGGTATCGGGCGCATTCGACCTGGGATCTCGCGGACTCATTATTCACACTAATAGAGTGTAACTCATATACACGATAACAGAGAACACTAATGAAGTAGAAGTCAATGAATTCCAGCAATGAATCTCACTTTGAATTGTGCCCCGATAACCAGCGAAGACGTATTTGGAGACGTCTAGGACAATTGTAAGATATTCACCTGATTATCATCCGCCAGAAAACCTGATAGCCAGGAGTTATGGTATGTGATGCCACTTCGTTTGACAGCCGGACCTCTTTGGTTGTCATCTGTGGCACCCTTATAGCATGGTGATATATCGATGAGATTCTACGCCCCGTAGTGTTGCCCTTCCTTTCACGGGCTCTTGGGCTTATATTTCAATAGAATAATAATAATGAAACAATAATTCAATAGATCGGCCGCACCCAGCACGCTTTCCTTCAGCTTGTCTTCGTGCTTCTCCAAAATTTCCCCGACTGGCGCGATCATCAGATCTTCTTCCAACAGAGGAGGATTTGGATTTTTTGGACCTGTTGAGTAGGCATATTCGACGGTCCCTTGTTCGCGCCGATATAACTCGTCATTTGGAACGCGTATGGCAAGCAATCTAGCAAAGCGTTTCGTTTTCAATGCATATAAATCACGTCTGCCGAATTTTGTCCCAGTCGGATAACTCTTTCTTGGTGCGTTGCTTTTTATGATATAGAGTGTATAACTAAAGAATAGCATAAATCTATTAATAACATCTTATTTTACAATTAAATAAACTTAAAGCTTTATATCTATTTATACATAACTGAACCTCTTTCATTATTCTAAAATAGAATTCTGTATTAGATAATATCCGATTTTCACATAATTATGCATGCTTGTATCTTATTTTAACAACATATCAATCTGGCTGCATACATTATGCTTTTAGAGCTCGGGATATCGAAGACAGATGCGGTGAAAATATTTAAAGGCCACTGTTTACTGTACAAAATTAAAATTTCTTAAAAATATTAAATACTGCTTCACACACAAATATTACTTTCGTTTAACATTTTCAAATTATAAAAATACTAATAAAAATATGCAATTCAAAGACAAAACAGACAAGCAGAAATGTGCCATTTCGTCGACGTGTTGTTATAATTTATTAAAACGATTATAAAAAAAGCTAAATTAGAAAATTTTTAAAGAAAATTCTAATAGAGGGTGGAAAAAGTAAAATAAACGTAAGTGGAACTAGCAGGGGGCTACACATTCTTATTTTAATTTGAATTGAACTGTGGGAAAGTAGATTAAAACAATTTGAATTTCAAACGCATTACTTTACTTAAATCAACTGTTCTTTACAATTTATAACATTTGTTTTAAAAGAAATAAAATAATCTAAAATTTTAATTTTTAATTGCATCACAAACATTTATTTGTTCTACGCATGTTAAGAAACTTAACCACACTATAAGTTTCTATGGTGCTTGGTTCAATATGTTTATGTGAAATTCAATATAAAAAAACTATTGATGCATGTACTGTACATCCGCGTAAGTACATTTTGTACAGAAAAAAAAAAGTTTAGTTCTGTATCTTCGATCTGCTGGGCCGATTAACGAAATCTAACTTGCGTTTTTCATGTCCGAAAGCGCGACGTAGAATATATATTATTCTTCTCTATAGCATTGTTCTAACATACGTATTCTGATACAAAATCAGATTTTTTCTGAAATGACATTAGTACGTTTTTTCCATATTTTCATTCTACCCCTCAAATTATGCCACAATGCCCAAGTTTTGTAAAAATCGCACGAGTAGTTTTTAAAAAAATAGCTCTCAAAGTTTTAGTTCCTCAGAGTTAATTAAATTTGGTACAGATTTATTGATATCTCTTTTTTTATTAAACTTACTTCATTCCTTCTTTCAAAATTCGAAATTTAATTTCAACCCAAATAAAATTCGCACATTTTTCATGATATATTCTTTAAATATGTAATTTTAAATAGTTTTTATAAATTTTTTCGAAAAAAAGTTTGAATTATAACCTATAAAAATTTTTACTATTAATTAAAAATTAGCTTTTTTTACTCAAGCTTTCCTAAGATATACGTGAATTTATATAGTGGCGCGTTTTGAAATATGTCATATTTGTTTTAAGCGATAATAACGCCAAATGTGTTTTGCACACTTTGTTAACATTATTTGAAAGAATGAACAATGCACATTTTTTCCCGCTCCTGTACAATGACAAAAGGGAAAGGAAAATAGGTTACCATAAATCAAGAATTTTGACGGGCGAATTATTCTTGATGCAAACAGAAAAAAGTGCGCCAAGCTAAATTTTTTTAATTTCTCGGTAAGTTTCTCATCAAAGTTTACAAAATTCAATATTCGGGCATAATTTGAGTCATAAAGTCGAAATATGGAAAACAATTGCTATGTCAGAAAAAGAAGTCGTATTTTGTGTGAAAATACCTATGTTAGAACCATGCTATATATACATGTAATACATATCCTGAGTCGCGCTTTCGAGACATGATAAAGCAAGTTAAATTTCGTCAATCTGCCTAGTAGAAAGCGAGACATAGAACTGTTCCCACCAGCCCCCCTTTTTTTTTGCATACTGTACCACACGCACATGCATATGGAAACAGAATGAGTGCACTGAATTGTTTCATTGCAAACATTTAGACCTTAATAAGGCCAACAATGTTAGTTGCATGCAAGTATTTCTCTTTGAAGATACAATTTTATTTAACAGCATTCTTGAAATTTTTCACTTCAGTTTTAATATACAAAGTACATAGTGCTATTATATATTTCTTCAGAAATGAGGTACTATATAACATAATTAAATAGAGCATATGGATACAATCAATAATTTCTCAAAAACTCCCTTCTCTTAGATCTATAAAGACATATAACATTTACCTAATATTACGTATAATTTCAATACTGGAAGATCTTATGTGTGACGTAATGTTACTATACATGATAATGACATTTTACTATATATGATAATGAGATTGTCACTTTAATTTTAGTACTGAGTCCAATTCTAAAAATGTGCATTTTTTGGGTTACACATAATTTATTTTTTCCAAGTTATAATTTTATTCACCAAAAGAAATTATATAGCGATCCTTAATTTTCAGCTGAATACTTAAACTAAACTTCCAATTATCTGTTTATGAAATGCAGATTTCTTATCCGGCATTACAAGTGTTCTGCATATCTGTATTTTAAAGCAGATAAATTAAATATTTCTTATTAATGTAAGGTATAATTGTTACGCGAAATACTTTCAGTGACTTCAAACAGAGATTAAAACTGAAAAAAATATGATGATTCCTTCCTTCATACTATTGTTCCTGACTGCACGGTATTATTTATTTTATGAATGATTCTAGTGTAAAGTATTTAAGAGGGAGAGAACTAAGATACAGCATAATTTTCAACCTCTTTTGATGCATACAAATTACATTTACATATACAAAACAAAAATATTAAACACTTTTCTCAAATGTTTAATTGTTAAATTTCTTATGTAATAATTTCTGTTATCTCAGCTACAATATTTCTTAAAGAATATTTTTCAAATTAGAGGAAAGCTATTTAAATACAAACGTAATTTATCATTGATTAATATAACGCTCTCAGAAAAAAGTCCACGATTAAACAACTGCAAACCAGCAGTTTCAGTTTAAGAATGAACCGAATAATGCAGGCAAAAATTTTGGACGCGCGACATCTTTTAGTAAAAAGGAAAAAAAAAATATCATATGGTTTGTAGTGATTACAGTTCTAATTATCTAATTAGTAAGTAACTCCTTAACCTAATAAAAGTACTTTTTTTGTGTGTGAGTAGATGGAGAATAAATAAAAAGATTCTTTAATAGTGCTTTTCGAACTATTTTGCACCATGGACGCCTTTCATTATTGATAGACGATCAACCCCGATCTTTTCTCAAACTCGAAAAATACATATACATTTATTTAGAATTAGTTTATTGTTTAACATGTTTTTATAAATTAAATCCAAAGATCAGAAATAATTTTAATAAATATCACAATTTGAATATAAGTAGTTTTTTATACTAAAACTAAATAATTAACAGCTATATTATGACCTCATCCCAATGAAACTAAGGAATTCCTCCCAGGAGGAATCCCCCCGACTGAGAACCCTTATTCTATAATATGCAAAATTATCAAACTACACAACTTTCATCACTTTCAATGATTAGGCAAAATTAAGAAATTTACCGTTTTCATAAATGGGAATTTGAACCTCAAAGTTACCTTTCTAAAGCAAAAAATACTTTTCTCAAACTAATGGGTCTATAAGCAGTTTTTCAAAAGCTATTTAGTTTTATAATCCCTCTGAAACATCCTACATGTAAAATATTATCTAATTACATTATCTGTAATCTTATATTTTATTTCTCGTGAAAAGAATCATTCTTCAAGAGTTTTTATCATCTGCTAAGACATCAGTCATTCACAAAGAAAAATCAGATTTTTCAATTATAAAAGAAAAGGGAAATGAATTTTATGTAAACTTTTCACACAATACTATTGAAAGAGGTATATATACGAGTAATTTTGAATAGTGAAATATATGTTTGCTTTACTTTAAAGGCATTAAATATCCATGACGAGAATCAATATTTCTCTTTGCGTCCATGTAATAAAAATTAAATCACAAGATTAATTTTATTTAAACTTATAGTTGGAGGACGAATACCCCAAACATAATGGAAAAGTTCAGTATGCAGCTACTTTTGTGAGGTCAGCAACATTGACAAATCGGATACGGTGAACAATGACCCATAAGTCATAACTTTCAACATATGGCATAACCATATAAATTTACCAATGATAAAAAATTTATTTATGAATTTTGAATTATATAAATTCAACGTCTTCCAAATTTTCATAAGATAATTTTCCAAGGCTAGAAGGCTAAAACTCCTTTCCATGTTAACGTAGACTTTTCAATTCACATTGTGCTATTCAGCATTGAAAATAATTCGTATTTAATATAAATATTTATAAGAATAATTTTCATTTAATGAATTATAAAAATCAATAAAGCGTGTAATTTTTAATATTATTGTTTTTATATTATTTAAGAATGTTTTCTCTCTTTCAAGAAAATAACAATTTTATGAACAGTAACAATGATTAAACAATTAAAGCATAAATAAATTAAAAAGCTAACATTTCAAAGAACAAGAATAAAACACTTAAAATAGATGTGTTACCTCGAACTAAAGTCAAAAAAGATTTACTTCATTGCAGTTAGAAAATGAATGCCAAATTTAAATTAAACTTCATATTGAAGCCGTGTTATCACAGCATCTTTAGCATGAAAGACCAAATGGGTTGACACTAGACAGTATGATTATAAATAGGTTTAGCTCTAGAAAAGCAACTATTTGACTAGGGCCTGATAATGGCAATCACATTTTGAAATAGATTTTAACCATATATACATTACATGGCCACAATAAGGGCATGTGATGAGAAGATATTCTTATATGTCAGATGTTTCTGGCTAGGGTACCTAAATTACTATATTTTGAAATGCTATGAAATGAATGGTTAACACCAATCATCTTCATCTGAGTCACTTCTTCGAACTCCCACATGACCTGTCCGTAATGCAAGCATTGCTGAATCTCGATGCAACATTCTTTCTCGTTGGCCAGGTTTATAACCATTAGGAAGGGGTGATGGAAGTTGACGTGATCCTCTACCAAAGTTAGCAGCTGCTTCAAAGCTGAGAGGTTCATCATGTCCATGATGCTGGTTGTAATGTGAAAAAGCAGGATATAAATATGTATCCCGCTCTCTGAAACCAGGGGGACGCCCTGGCAAGCTGCCACTCTGCCGTTCCGTCCTTATTAAAGGTGGATATTGTGCTCCTAAATAAGTTGATGTTCTGTCACGCCAGAGAGGTGGCATTTGAAGCTTTGGCAAGTGAGTAGGCGATGGATTTAAACGAGGAAAATTCATTACACTCAGCACTCCACGACGCTGAGGCACTGGTGGAGAATGGATCTGTGACGGGAAATTAATCCCCTCCATCGAATGCACATCAAATCGCAGCCTGGAAGGCTGATTTGGGGTCGGAGGCAACCTCCGTCCCCCTGGACGCCTTTGAAGTGGAAGGCTGTGGGCGGAGGATGGGCTTGGGCTGCGAGAACGATGCTCTTGTTGTTGGGTGACGCCCATACGGTAGTGATAGTCGCTGTGGGTGGGCGTAGGTTTGGGGCTTGGGCTACGGGATCTTCTGTCAAGGCACGAAGAGTGGTATTCAGGGCTGTTGTTGCGGCTCCACCTAGGAGATCCAGTTTGCCATGCTGACTTATTTGGCCACTGGTCAGGAGATTTTCCTCTTGTGGGAGAATCATGAGGATGCACAATATACTCATCACCACGAATTTTGGCTAAAACGATATGAAGATACGCATCAAAACAGATCATAAATATTTGAGTAGAATATTAAATATATATAACAAATGCTTTTCACAATTTTATAACTAATTTATTCGCTTTAAAATTTAAATATATAAAATACAAATTCTTTGCTAATGTCATAAAACTGAATTGATTTAATTGCACGTAGTCTAAACTTCGTAAATGGTATAACAGAAGCGAAAAGTTGCCAGTGTTATATAACTACCTCCTCCTCGTTATAGCCATCATGGTTTCACTGTAAAATAACTTATTGGGAGTTACAGTACCTTTACAGAGAAGCAAACATCTCCGCATTGATTGCAAATGTGGACTAACATCAACAGGCTTATTAATAATGCTCCGTGTTCTTTGTTAAACTGTTAGTATTTTATTTCGCGATGACCAAATAGTACATTACTAAATCTGAAAAATAATCATTTTAGGTTACAGAAAATATTTACAAAATTCCCTGAAATTATGTGTGGGAAACATGCGCCAGAATAGAAAAGCTACAAACTTTGTTAGAAGATAAATCCACATCAGTTCATAACACTGTTGTTTAAATATTACGATTTCTTTTCTAAAATAAAAAAAAAACCGCTAAATCGATATTGCCCTCGTCAGGATTAGAACTACGGATCTTCCATTGTTAGCTGGACGTACTATTATTTAGACCATGTGCCCGCACAGGGGAAGGCGAAAATTTCATGTGCAGTTCCTGTTCAATGGATTGCTCTATCGCACAGGAAAGAAAAATAAGAGGATTGGCTCAAATGAAAATTAAAAATTGAAGAATTTTGCGCATTTCCATTTCAAAAAATTACACGCAGCTGCAACATCAAAAATACATTTCAGTGGAAATCAAAATCTGTACTTCTTTACAGAAAACCTAAATATTTTATTCTGAAATATCCAAAAAAGTTAAACTCTTCCAAAGAAATAAGCAAAAGCCTATTTCGTAATGTAGACTCCATCTCGCTCAGTGTGTTAGCGTGAGAAAGTGAAGAAAATAAAAAGGTAAAGATTTTGATTATTCCAAAGGTCTCCAAAAGATAAGATTTTATTATTTTGAAAAATACCAATGCTTTAAAAATAAACATAATTGAGCATTGAAATGAAAAAAAAAATGAAAAGACAGATGCAAAAATTATTGTTTACAACGGGGATATAAACTCAGAGTTACCAAGTGGACACTAGAAAACAAAAATTTTTAAAGAAAGGGGAATTAAAAAAATAACCTTGTTGAATCTCTCGACTCGTATAATGAATTAATGGACCCCCCCCAAAAAAAGTGAATTTTAATGTGACTCCGTGAAAGATTTAATGTTATTTTTAAATAATGGCATGTGAAATTCTGCATGCCTCTGTGCTCTATTTCAAAGAGTTCCATTAAAACTATACCAATTCTGTCACATAAAATCATTTTAATGGTAAGACAAATACTTTTAAAACTTAAAAAAGAGGAAGTTCAGAGATCCACCTGCAACAAACACATAAATAAGATTGCATAAATAATATATAATCATTATTTATTAAATCTGAAACACTGTTAAAAATTACATTATTTAAAATACAGAACCTTCATAAAAATCTGCAGTACACTAGAATTTAAAAATTAATTATTAAAAAAATAAGAAATTAATCATTAAATTTGCATAATATTATGAGTATTATGCATAAATAATTAAATTATAATAAATTATAATAATTATTATAATGTTATGCATAAATAATTAAAAATCGCAGAAAAATCAATGTATTTTGAATGCACTGTGATAATAAAATTAAAATCACCTACGATCTTAAGATATTTTCTTTGAAAATGTAAGTAATTCAGTACCATGAGCTTAAGAAATTTAAAATAGAGGAAAGACTGGTCAAGGCTAAAAAAGAGAAAGAAGTCATTTAACTACGTCTTTCAGTAACATAAATAACAATTATCAATTCAGGAACTACTTACGAAAACTTAGTTCAATAAGTCATCATATTATAAACTCCCATAAAAATCTTCATCAAAGTCATTACGCTTTTAAATAAGATTCTGATCAGTATAAACGAAATAAATTTCATGATCAGGGTTCAAAAAAGAGAAAAAAGCTAAACAGTCATTTAATTATGTCTTTCAGCAGGCACAAATAAGAGTCCACTATTAATTCGGAAAGTAATTATAAAAAATCGATTCTATAAGGCATCATATTATAACTTGAGAACTGAATTCAATTTAAGTCTTCATCAAATTTAATCAATGGGTCATTATTATGATTTTAGATAAGATTTTGATCTGTATAAGAAAATTTATTCAGGCTATTCAGAAAGTAAGGAACGTTTCCGTCTGACGTTGCTAGGCGAGCGCCGATCACGTATATTTTGGTGTCTGCGTGCTCGGCATCTCAGTCGGCGTCCAGCCATCACAACGAGAACATTTCCATGCTGCCCGTTTTTTCGATATTCAAATTTAAAATGTGCGCTGCAATTGAAAATCCCACCAGTTGTGAGGTGCGGTCTGCGATACGGTTTTTGTTGGCAAAAAAACCTAAAACCTATGGAAATTTATTGGCAAGTGTGTGAAGTGTACGGAAACAACGTAATGAATGAAAGTTCAATCCGGAAATGGTGCATTCAGTTTAAAAATGGACGAACTCGTCGCTATAGTTGATGAAAATAGTCGTGAAAAACCGTCGTTTCACAATAACGGAGCTTACGCTTAATTTTCCACAAGTTTCACGGACATTGTTGTTGGAAATTGTCACACAATAGCTAGGCCTACGACAGACATGGTGATTCATTACTGGATCGAATCATAACTGGTGACGAGACGTGGGTGAGACACGTGAATTGCGAGACAAAATTATAGTCCATGCAGTGGAGGCACACAAGTTCTCCCAAAAGGCCAAGGAAATGTTTGCAAACCTTGTCACCAAAGAAGATTATGGCGACTGTGTTTTGGGATAGGCAAGGTGTGCTTCTGATTGATTTTCTCGAACGTGGTGTCACGATAAACTCTAAGCGGTACTGTCAAACTTTGCGCAACCTTAGGAGAGCAGTTCAAAACAAGCACCGAGGAAAGTTGGCGTCCAAAATTTTGTTTTTGCACGACAATGCCCGACCTCACACGGCAAACCGCACTCAAGAACTCCTTAATTTATTCAAATGGGAGGTTTTCCCTCATCCGCCCTATAGTCCCGATCTTTTACCTAGTGATTTTCATTTGTTTCTAAGAATGAAGAACTGGCTAGCAACACAGCGCTTTGACAAGGGCAAGGAGCTGCGGGTGCGCGTCACTGAGTGGCTGAGATCGCAGGCGGCAGAATTCTATGACGAAGGAATTTCAAAGCTTGCCCACCGCTATGATAAGTGCCTCTATTTGTTTGGTGACTATGTAGAAAAGTAGAATTTTAGTCGCTCTTTCTGATGTATATAATATTTTTTTTCTTGTACTTAGTTTATTTTTAATTCCAAAAAGTTCCTTACTTTCTGAATAGCCTATTAATTTCTGTTAATTGTTACCTGACTGAATAAAGAAAAGTGAACTCTGTCATATATATGGATACATGGAATCTCCCGTAATCAGTGTTACAAAAAGCTTGCCCACCGCTATGATAAGTGCCTCTATTTGTTTGGTGACTATGTAGAAAAGTAGAATTTTAGTCGCTCTTTCTGATGTATATAATATTTTTTTTCTTGTACTTAGTTTATTTTTAATTCCAAAAAGTTCCTTACTTTCTGAATAGCCTATTAATTTCTGTTAATTGTTACCTGACTGAATAAAGAAAAGTGAACTCTGTCATATATATGGATACATGGAATCTCCCGTAATCAGTGTTACAACGCTTGAAGTGATTATATATAACAGTTATTTGTATTTCTTCGAATACTCAAGCACATTATATTCTTCAAACAGCGCCACTACAGAGATATTGATGCTGAAGATTTCACGTCGTTATAAAGGCTTTGCAAAACGTTTTGCTTAGCTTGTAAAAATACGGCACACTGCACCACCTAAAATGCTTTATAAATTTATTTTTACAAAAATTAATTCGGAAACAGAAGAAGAAAAGCATCAATAAGAAATACACATATATTTTAAGATTAATTTGTATTCGACTGTGAAGTGATTTACTCAGCAAATCGGTGCAAAATTGCTTACCTCTTTGTGTCTCAAAGCTTTCTTAAGGATTCTGGGTTGTTCAGAGTAAACTCTAGTACAGCAAGACTACACTTATAGTGACTCCAGCAAATGAGAATATACTTTTTTACAACTTATTTTACAATTAATTTTGGTGAATTTCAAGCAAAAAACATAAAACATGTAAAATGATTAATTATTACGCATAAAAGTGCCGGCATTTGATTGCCTGTTAATTAATATTATAGACAATCAAATGATATTAGATTAAAATGTATTCATTTATGAAATTTGAGTATCCTATCCACAAAATTTGACGAACTTTCTAAAAAAATTGTGTTTAATTATCACTATTTTCTTTGAAGTTGCAAAATTAACGATAAATTCGTATCATCATCGTGGACTTTGCATGCGCGCGACCTGAGATTCTGCACTGTTCTCCTCTTCACCACTCGCCAAAACTCTGCCGCCAACCCAGCCACCTCAATTTATTGTCTTCATAAAGTAAAAATTCCAATTAGTAATTATATATTAAGCAGTTAAAAATGAAAGATACCATACACTTATTTGCAAAATTCGAAGAGATATCCTAGAATACATTTAATCACTTAGATAATTTCACTTTGTCTTTCAAGGACAAAATTCAACAATACTGAGCAAAATTAGGGAGAAGATCGTAAGAAGAAAACAAAAGTCGCTCGTTAATTTGCGTTAGATGGAACAGAATTCATTTACAAATTTTAGCTGCTCCTACGAAGTTTTAATTATGTATAGTTTGATAAAACATAATGAATGCGTTTCACTAACTGAATTTTTTATTCTTACTGATCGTACACAAAGCTAGATTTAAAAATATGCTTACTGCTTTCAAAAAGTTCAGTGTCTTATTTTGAGAAACCCTATAAGCACACATCTGATATCAGTGTTTGAGAAAATAAAGTGTATAGCCATCTTTCTCATACACACATATACTTGGGATGATGAGCATATGAAAATTATTTATGACAGCAATGTTAATGAATGCAGCCAACTGCAGATTTAAAATAATGAACCTCAGTTTAAAAACTATTGTTAAATAAAATGTTAAGAAAGGAAAAAACGGTTACCTCTGGCTCTACCCTTTCGACTAGTTTCGTATTTGACCATATCCACTACATCACTCACAGCATCTGAAAAGCCAATATCATGCCTGCGTGGAGAAGGAGACCTTCCAATGGGAGTTGGTGAACGTGCTCTTAACCTTGTGGGAGTTGGAGAACGTCCTCGACCTGGAGACCTTGATCTTGATCTTCTGTAGTGACCATACCCATTAGGTCTTAAATGATCCCCATCATTCTGTTAGGGAAAAAAAAGGTTTATGAATACTTACAGAAAGGTATAAATTTTGAATTTGAAATTTATCTCTGAAAAATGTGAATGAATACTAATTGCACACTGAATAATTAATGTTATTAAATGCACACTGAAGAAATTTATTGCATTAAAAAATTGATTTTTCTTAAGTAATTTTTCAACAGGTATTAAGGATACTTACACAAATGGTGTTTAACAGAGTAAATAAAAACAAAGTTAAAAACGTTTATTGTATTTTAAAAGAAAATTTAATTGTACAATATATATAAGACAGAAGAGAAACATGCAAGAAAATTATTACAATTAACACTTAAAAATTTTAATTAAACACACTTTCTGTTAGATTTTAGGCAAAGGTTTGAAATTTAAAAACATAGAAACATCACCCCAGGAGAGTGTTCATCTATTTGGCTGAACACTAGCACTGCTCCCTAAATGTGAAGGTTTCGTCTAATGAATATAGGGACATTAATGTTTTTCACAGTAGGAAACGTGAAAAGTCAACTACGTCTTCACCGGGATTTGAACCACGAATCTTCTAGCTATTAGCTAGACATGCTACCACTTAAATCATGCAAAAAGGGATGCAGTAATTACTTATATTGTGAAAATAACTTACTCTATATACATGTTCAACACGTGTAGGTATAAATTAAATGTGAAATATATACAAATTTACTTTTAAACTAACTTTCCATAGTACCAACTTCGCATTAACGAAACTTTATACTCTTAAAAATACAGTGAAAGTTTTAAACTTTGATCTTGTTAAACAAGTTGAAATGAGTATTATTAAAGGAGAAATAAGTTACTTATTAAAGGTTAGTAATTTAAAGAAAAATATTCCAAAAGCAATTCTTCTCTTAATTAATTCTGTTCCAAAAATTTAGGTGGAAATACTAATATGTGGTTCTATTGGAAATATAAATGCACAAAGCAGGTAAAAGGCCCCATAAATTTCTCATTTGTTAATATTACAATTGGAAAAATCCTTTATCTAGCTAATCTTTATTAGTTAAATAGTACGAATAGAATTTCTATGCTTTTCAATACCACAGTTTTACATAAATATTATTTATAAGTTTATTAAAAATGCTTTTGAAGTCCTAATGATACACATTTCGCATGAGAAGAAGAAGAATGAATTCGTTTACATTAGCAATGTAAGTTACATGATCTCTGAGATAACATAATAAGTCACACGATCACTGAGATCATCTGCATTGTTTGTTTACATTAGCTATACATAAATTACGTGATTTCTGAGGTCATCGGAATGTACCTCATTGTTAAGTAATGGATCGCGCATGTTCATTATATTCATGTAATGAAAGAAAATACTTTAAATTTTTAAATTCGCTGTTGCACACTCTCTTGTAGTCATTGTTATAATCATAATAACATATAGAACATATTAATCTCTACAAGCGCACGTCTTTGACTACATAAAGGGTTTGTGGCACCAGTGATGACAGTGGCCAGAAGTACACTGATACGTGTTCAATCTGCAATTTATGTTGCATTTAGGAATTACTGTTTTACATTATTGCATATGAAACAGTGAAATCTGGTTTTGTTTTTGAATCTCGATAATTTTCTCCAAGTAGAAGTCTTGCGTTGCTTACAGTGTATCTACCACTTTAGAAATAAAGCAGAATAAATTTTCACAAACAGAGGTTTCATTAGTGAGAGTTTGATAATTTATGAAAACTATTAATGATATTTTACATCTCCCCCCCTCGTTCTGTAGTTAATATCGTAGATTTTTATGCTGGATATACTAAAATTTAAAATAAGCGTGCGCATGCAAAATTAGTAAATTGAAATACATAAGTACTTTATGATTATCTGGTCTCCAGTTACAACATTCCTTAGAACAGCTCTGTTTTAGTGTATTTTCGAGCATACAAGAGAAGCAGCACGTACAATTTCCTTGTTACGGTGCACATGTGACAACAGCCAACCCCATATTTGCGTACCGTACACCTGTTTCAGTTATTTTATTCCCTATAATAGTTCCATATATTCCATATAATATTATGTACATGTGGAATAGCACGCTTTGTATTTAATTAAACTGTATTTATAGGTTTTAAAAATATAAATATCAGCAAATAAATTCTTTTTTTATTATTTATGAACAGCATAAAACTTATAAGCATAGTCAAACAAACATTTCTCGTCAGTGAGTGGAGAGAAATGTTTTTGAAATAGTTTTCGTGGGGTGTGAATAATTAATGCCAATAAAGGTATTGCAATTATTTGAACTTTTTTCTAAAGCTGGAGTTTTGCTGAAGTTATTTTTTTAAACATACATGTATAAAACATGGAATAAGATGATTCATATATTAAGGGCAATTTAAGTTTTCTTATTTAATAGTTATTAAATTATTAGTATTGTATATCTTTTCCTTGTTTCAGTAATTTTAACGATGAAACATGGAACCATGACTTGAAAATTCCACTCGTGTTGTCAGTGATGCTGAGATTTGAAACTACAATGTATATTTCAAGCACAAGAATAACAAGTACTATAATTGCTACTGTGTTTTTTGTCACTTTCATGTCTGTTGCCAACCTTCTGGCTGAAATTAGGTTTTATTGCATAAAGCGTTACTCTTATTATTACTATATTTATGCTTGTAACACGCATTGTTGTAGATGTTGTGTTGTGATTTATCTCACTTGTCTGACAGTGACATCAGAACAAGCCCACGAAATTCATCGTGGCAAGGAGAGCAAGATTATGTCTGTCGTTGGTAAGAGCCTTGGGCACCATATAGGAGACAGTACGACTTCGCTCAGTTCCGTCCCCAATTTTGAAGGACAGCACCTCGGGAGGACGGTCCAAGGATCTTCCACCTCTCTTCCCCAAAGACCAACCTCTCGAGAGAACTTTCGGCTTGCCGTATATTTAAAGTGCCCCCATGCCGCACAGACACTATATATTTACAAACATCCATGTCTTCTCTACCTGAGTCGTGCAAGAAGTGGAATCCAAAAGGAACATTTGCAGTGCTACAATTAAAATTTGAAAAGCTGTTGGTTCATGTCATGTAATCACTTTCGTATTTGGGATACTTCATTAAAATACAGCAGTTTAAAACTCAAAGAATCATTTATAATAACCTTATAAGGTATTTCTTCCACCTTCTTCGCACGCCTTCGTGGTGTAGTGGTCAGCACGCTCGACGCATAACCGAGAGGTCCGTGGTTCGATTCCTGGCGAAGGATTGCTCATTTTTCACAACTCCTACTTCCAAATAAATACACAATGTCTCTACACTGGCGCCCGAACTGAAAAGGTTGTGGATGATGATTCTCCACCACCGGGATTTGGCGATTGGTTCCCCCAAACCCCAGTCGCCCTTTAAAAGGGGGAGTATATAAGGTATTTCTCTCGCCTTCTTCGCATGCCTTCGTGGTGTAGTGATCAGTTCGCTCGACGTGTAACCGAGGGTCCGTGGTTCGATTCCCGGCGAAGGCACTGCTCATTTTTCATCTCTTCTGCTTCTAAATTACCTAATGACTCTACAACCTTATATATAAGAGGAGACGTCTATACAGAAATGCAGACGGCAACAGGCAAGATCTAGTCAACATTTAAGTAGCTCATAATCCTCTAATTTGACATTTTGAAGTAGTGAAATTATAACAAATTGAATTTCTATTGAACTAAATCTAATATTGATGTTAAAAGGTTTTAAAAGGGAGATGCAATACTAAAACATTTATATGAATATGCTTGAAAGGTTACAGTTAAAGGACATTGACTAATGCAATACAAACACATACTTTTACCTGTTGCAATAGTTATTTTCTTGAACTAATAAGCCATAACTTCTCGTATAGAATCTTCAGGATAGTTAAAATGTTCTTATAGAATTATAACTCACATTTAATTATTCTCATTTATTCTGATCAAAGGCCAGATTATAATTTAAACATATTTTAAGGATTGAGAACCTCACAATAATAGCTATGCAACAATTAATTATAATAACTCCGTGGAAAAAATATTGAGACATTTAGCTTTCTCAAGAAAAAATTTTAAGTCATTTCGTTTAAAATAATATTTTATAAATGCAAAACACTACATATTCAGAACAAAACTGTCTTCTAAATGAAGTATTATTCATTAGTGTGCCATCATATGAAAAAGTACAATACACCCCTTGACAGCTAGTTAGCACACTTCAACGACTTTAACGCATTAAGTTACAGTTTAGAATTATATTTGAAATTAAAAATCAAAAAACATATAATATTTTAGCCGTTATTAAAACGTGAATGTTACTTTTTCTCAGAACATATATATTCTTTCTATATTAAAATGTAATTAAAATTAAACAAAAATCAATTTTAGATCATGTTAGATTACAGTGGAAAAACTGGATATGCTTAGAACTTACAAAATCAACCACTCTTGGCTTGATTTTTGCCTAATTTTAAATTTAACTTCGACGTGTTTCTCTTCCTTATATTTATGAGTGGTACATGAATGTTCAATTTCTTAAATCTTAACGATTTTATTTAGAGAGAATTAATTTTTTATAATGTTTCAACTGAAAATAATTTGAAATTATTATAAAACAGTCAGATACCTATCTTTTGAATGAAATAGTATTTATGGCTATGTTATATAATTTCTCAGAAATTGGTGATTCAAGTTACATTGTTCAATTGTTAATTCAATCGTCTGTCGACTTTTTAATGCATGAAAACATTCTCCGTTTTTTCGGTTTGCTATATACGCTGCCTCACAATACGACCAGGTGTTCGGATAAAGTTGTAAGGTTTATCCTAATTTTATTAACAGTTATTTTAAGTTATGCACCTTTTCTATCTATTCTAGTTTCAGCTTACAATTTCCGACCAGAATGTAATTTCAGAAAGGCAGTTAACGCAAATGTGTAAGACTACTATTTAAGTCGATGTTTCGCCTAGGCTTCGAGAAAGAGACTCTTAATTTTCCTGACTAACGCGCGTTTACCTTTTGGCTACGTTCTCTCTGAGCTTCTACGCTCGGCGATACTTTAGACCCTTGCTTGGTTTCGCCGATTTAATTAATACTTAGAGGCCAACTACTTAGAAACCTGATAGCTTCGGCTATATCTTTCACATAGCTTTAGTTAAGCTAATTTAGTTTAATTTCATAATCCTTTAAGTTCAAGTCCAAGTAGAGGCTTTGTGTATACTCCGAGTTAGGAGTTTAAGTTAGTTTCGAGTTAGGAGTTTAAGTTAGTTCCGAGTTAGGAATTTCCATGGAGTTGATTGCAATTATTCTGAGAAATAAAGGGTAGTTAACCCTTCTTAAGTCTTACGTGTTCATTCACACACTTAAGCGATTATTCGCTTGTTAGTATTTGTAGAGTTCTAAGACTGAACATTGGAATTAAATAAGTAAAACCCCACATTTGGCGCCCGAAGTTGTTCTTAACGAACCATGCCGCTAGGTAGTGAAGATTTCTCGTTGACCCCTCCTACCTTTCAGTTCCCCCAGCCACAACCAAACCCCATGGAGAGATTCGAAGTTATCGTGTAAACTATGAGTACGGCGATGAAGCCAACAGCAACTCTTTCTGGAAGAGGATCTGTAATGACCTTCCTGGAGCACCTGGATATACACTTCACATTATATTCTATCAACCAGGTCGCAGACAATTATCATCGCTACGACGAATTTAAAAGGTCAAGTCCTCAGCTGGTACAAGAATACTGGCAAGAGTTTGTTGGAGGATCCAGGATCCGAAACGTACACTTAAGAAAATTTAAAAAATTCGATATTGAAAGTATTCCCAGTAGTGAGAGACCGCGCAAGACTTGAATCAGAATTATTCAGTAAATATCGAACTAATGTTGACGAGTTAACGGACTTCATCTTAAGAAAGATGTCAAATTATTATACGGAAAAAAGCCCGAGAAGGAAATCATCGAAATAATTTTGCAGCGGTTGCTTCCATCAATTGAGGATTTTCTTGAAGTTAGAAATCCGCAAACGCTGGAAAGCTTATTCGAACTAGATGTCAAATTTTAGACCAGGCGAAGGCCGAAAACGTGCGTGCGAACAATTTTAAGCAGTATTCAAGGTTTCACGCCCAGACGAAATTTTAAGGTCAGCAGAACTCCTATCGACAAGAGGAGAAAGTAGCAAAGTCGGATGAAAAAAAGGCTGGTCAGACCAAAGCGTGGGGAAATAAAAAGCAGCTGAATCAAGGGCCAGAAAAGAAAAAGTTAAACGAGTCACCGTTGGGGAAGAAAAATCACTCAGAAATCAAACTAAATACTACAAAATTTGGCCTTGCTAGAAATCCAGATATTACTAAACGACGTCCCTACAACCGCCCTACTGGATACCGGGGCTCAATGTAGATTCCTGTCGCAGGATTTTTTAAAAAGCATATTCGTCGTTATATACTGTTTAAGACGATTGCTGCCGAAGGCAAACAGTGTGTCTGCTTGGGAAAAGTGAGGCTGCATGTTCAAACAAAAAACGAGGTCCAGAAAATAAATTTTCTCGTAGTAAAGAATTTGCTAACTGCAGTCATATTGGGGGTTGATTTCTTACGCGCAGCTAGCGCAAAAATTAATTTTGAAGATTCTACCTTACAGGTCAAGATGGACAAAATGCAAGAAGAAAAAACCACAGTCCCGGAGGTGAATCTAAGTCACCTCGAAGAAGGAGTAAAAGAAAAAAATCAAGAATCGGTAAGAACTTTTTTCTCAATTATTTTATGAAAAACCTGACTTCTGCTAGATTGTCTCGCATAGCATCGGTACTGGTAGTGAGGCCCCAGTTCGTTCAAAACCGTATAAATACCATCGGGTGAAGGAAAACATTCTCGAGCAACACGTTAGGAAAATGCTCGAGGATAAGATAATTACACCAAGTACCAGCCCCTATGCTAGTCCTGTAGTTTTTACGTAGAAAGAAGAATGGAAGACCTCCGCAAATCGGAACACATGGAGATTCGCAATTGATTACCGGAAATTAAATAGCATAACGAAATACCCCACATATCCATTCCCGATAATAGATGAAATTATAAGAAAAATTTAGTCGACTAAATATATGACTACTTTAGACCTGACGTCAGGCTATTTTCAAATTGCAGTAAAACCCGAGGACGTCGAAAAAACAGCTTTTATTTAAAAAGTCACGCGTGTATGCCTTTTTGAGAATGCCGTTTGGCTTAAGCGGAGTTCCGGCTACATTTCAAAAAGTTATGGATATTGTTTTAAGGCCAGTCTTGGGCAAAAGTACAGTCATCTATCTCGATGATATTATTGTGACAGGCGAAACCCTAGAGGAACACATTAAACATTTAGAGGAAGTTTTTACATTATTAAATAAGGCGGGCTTGAAAATTAAACCTAAAAAGTGCAAATTTGCCGCCAAGGAATTGAGGTACCTCGGCTATAAAATCTTGGAAAACGGTATCGAACCTGACAAATCTAAAATTTTAGCGATCAAATGTTATCCACCGCCAAATACGGCTAAGAAATTATAATCTTTTTTGGGAATGTGTCCTTATTATAGAGTATTCAGTAAAGATTTCAGTAAAGATAGTTGAACCCTTCTTGGTGCTTAAACGAAAAAAGACTAAGTTTACATGGACAGCGGGAGGCGAACACGGCGTTTGAAGAATTGAAACACGCCTTAATTAAAGTTACTTTCCTTAAATTTCCGGAAGGGGATCAAAATTTGGAAGTTGTAGCAGACGCGTCAGACTGCGCAGTTGGCGCAGTTCTTTCCCAAAATGGGCAGCCAATAACTTTTTTTAGCAAAACACTTAATCAAACTCAACGAAATTATACCGCAACTGAACCGGAAACCCTCGCGGTCCTATTAGCGGTGCAAAACTTCCGTGTGTACTTTGGAAGTACCCGGATAGCTGTGCATTCAGATCACGCGGCAGCTGGTCGCCTATACTCCGGTAAAAATCTTTCGTCCCGGCTCATACGTTGGACACTAAAACTGCATGAGTTTAATTTAATAATAAAACACACACCAGGGAAAGAAAATGTAGTTGCGGACGCACTATCAAAAGTAAAGATCGGTGAAGACGGAAATACAATTAAATGTACGATGCTAACTGCGAAAATAATTGAATCCCGGGAAACAATAACTGCCGAGTTAAAAACGGACCTAGAATTTAAAGACATTTACGCTTATTTAGAAGATCCCGAAAATTTTGAACATGTAGACTTAACGGCTATTTGCAATAGGGTGGCCCATTATGAAGTTATTGATAAATTACTCTTTTACATGAAAACAACCAACAATAATCAAGAACTGCGACCGGTAGTCCCAACGAGTCTACGCTTAAGTATTCTAGAGGAGCTCCATGACTCGAAATTAGGTGCCGATCTCAGGGTCAGGAAAACCCTGCAAAAGGTCCGCGAAGCAGCGTATTTTCCGCAGTTATACAAAGTTGTGACGGCGTATGTCAGGTCATGCCACTTGTGTCAATTAATTAATGACGTTAATTACAACACGTCCGGGTACTTAAATAGAATAAAAACCACTTTCCCAAATGAATTGGTTGGCATTGATTTGCTTGGTCTCAACCCTAGAACAAAGGTTAATAAAAATAGATACTTGTTAACCATTGTGGATCATTTCTCAAAATGGGTGGAAATAATTCTCCTTAAACGGGCTTCAGCAAAAGTAGTAGCAGATTCGTTTGTAAATAAATATATCTTAAAATACGGGGCCCCAGTAAAAGTAATATCAGATAATGGTAGGCAATTCGTAGTAATTTATTTGAAAATCTGTGTACAGACCTTGGCATACGCCATCTAAAAGTGGTACCTTATAGATCGCAATCAAATATTGCGGAACGCGTAAATAAGAATATAGTTAAAATTATTCGGGGATATGTTAAGAATTATCATGACCGTTGGGACAGTTGTGCCAATGAATTAGGCTTTGCCTTGAGAACAGCAAAACATAATACCACACAAAAAACCCCCGCAGAATTATTCCTAGGAAGAAAAATTTTAACTTCACTGGATAAACTATTTTTTGTTCAACAAAGACAGGAAGAGTTTCAATTGAATGATATTCAGAAAATTATTAATGAAGCCATAAAAAAAAACCGAAGTGGAAATGGTTTGTGAAAGAGTATCACTAATATAGTTTCCTTCAAGATAATTTGCGGAAGGACCAAGACTGATAGCCTGCTCAAGAAAAGAAACAGATGATTCTTCCCAAGTCAATTTGTAAAAAAAAATTGTGAATGTAAAATTCTTAGTTTTAATATAGCTTTAGATATTGTGTAAAGGTGGCCCTAAACGGGAAAAGTTTTAATGATGAATTCAAGAAAGCACACTTGCTACAAGTTTAAAACTTTCATGAAAAAGAGTCTTGTAGAATTTACACTCTTAAACAAAGTCGTTTTGAGACCTTATTCTTCGAGTACTTAAATTCTGGTGGGGATGTAAGGTTTATTCTAATTTTATTAACAATTACTTTAAGTTATGCGCCTTTTATCTCTATTCTAATTTCAGTTATAATTTCCTACCAGAATGTAATTTCAGAAACACAGTGAATACAAATGAGTAAAAGTACTATTTAAGTCGATGTTTCGCCGACTTCGAGAGAGAGGGTCTGATTTTCCTGACTAGCACGCGTTTGCCTTTTGACTACGTTCTCTTTGAGCTACTACGCTCGGCGATACTTTAGGCCCTTGCTTGGTTTCGCCGATTTAATTAATACTTAGAGGCCAACTATTTAGAAACTTGATAGCTTCGGGTATATCTTTCACATAGCTTTAGTTAAGTTAGTTTAGTTTAATTTCATAATCATTTACGTTCAAGCCCAAGTGGAGGCTTTGTGTATACTCCGAGTTAGAAGTTGATTCTAATTATTCTGAGAAATAAAGGTTAGTTAACGCTTCTTAAGTCTTACGTGTTCATTCAAACTCTTAAGCGATTATTCGCTTGTTAGTGCTTGTGGGGTTCTAAGATTGAACATTGGAATTAAATAAGTAATTCGGCACAAAGTTTATATGACATGAATTAAATTTGCACCAATTTGTTTCATTATATCACGGAAAAAAACATCTTTTATAATGTGCTATATTCATTTTTCGAAATCCCTTCTTTCTTTAAAAAGTTAGAGTTAATATACTATTCAAAATTTATATAAATTTTAAATGAAAGGAACATACCGAAAAAAAATTTCGAACACAATTATTCGAGAGGCATTATTTCAAATTTTTATATGTATCGCAAATTTAGTACAATATAACCTAATTATTATACAATATTCAAGTCTTCAATAAACATTACATTACAAAAATATCCATTGAAGTTTGTTATTACTGTTATAAAAATAAATACAGTTTAACCAAAAATGAGAAGTCTTCGTAATATATACTTGATCTATGCTGAAACTCAAGATTATCCAAACAAATTAGAAACAATTCAAAGCGTTTCTTGAAAATTCCAGAGAAATTTCATTCTAGAAAACAGTGAATTATGAAAAGTAACAATAAAAAATGACATTATGGTTGAATATCACTTATACTAAGCAGCACTTTTAGATAAGAGCACTTAGAACACTTTTCAGTTCATTAATCATACTAACTCTGTTAGGAGATCCATGTAGATTTATTGCAGATGGTCTCCTAGAATTATTTATACCGAGTAATTCAACTGCCTAAAAATAAAAAGTAAAAATTATGTGTTAAAATATAGCAAGGTTAAATACAGAAATGAGAAAGATTTCATAAAAATTATGCAAAACTGAAAATATATATAAAATATTTGACACTGGCAGTCTTAAATCGATAGAATTTATAAATCTGTTACACTGCTCTGTCAATTTTATTGTTCTATTAAGTTAGATTAAAGTGGTTTTCAATCCACAATAAACATTAATATTTTAATTGATAAATAATCCAATTCACTATAATACAGACTTTTTTTAAGAGATATCTGCTTTAGAGGAAATACATTTGTGTGCATCCAGAAATTTCAAGATAAATGCGATTTTTCTTACTGATATATCACTGAATGTTTTGCAGTGTTACCTGTACGGAAAGAAAAAAACATGAAACTAGCCAATTTCAAAGATTGAGAAAAAAACCCGGAAAATAATTACTAATGTTAACTGGTCTTACGTACTTAGATCATTTACTCACAGCATACTATCCGAACTTTAGATACTAAAAAAGAGCCGTAACTGACACATTACTAATGAAATACAGTTTTAAAACAATCATAAATATATATATATATATATTTCAATATATATTTCAAGTGAATACCATTTAAAAGGAACTTTCGTGATGTTATATTTCATATAGAAATTATATATAACTAAAAACTTTCCTTAATTATCATGATGTAATTAAAAATGCTATGTATTTTCAAAATTTATATAAAGAAATAAACAGGTTCAGTTTTAAATAGATTATATATGCTCAGTAAAATATTCAATGCGTAACTTTAAAGTATACTTTTTATAAAATAAGAATAACTGTCCATAAACATTAATAATTTTCAGCTTCTAGGGTATAATTTAGAGAATTTGAGCATTACATACGCATCAATAACTGAAAACCAAACAATTGACTTAAGAATAAGTGTTCAGATCCGAATTAGATCATTCATGTAAACAGCATATATTTTAAATATAAGGTGTACCTAGAGACCTAATACATGCAATACATACTAATATATTTCTTAAATATGCACTAGCTATATTTCAGAAACTATTTTTTCATGGTTTCTGAAACACACTTGCAAAAATAAGTGAAGATTAAAAAACAGATCCGGGTAATTGCTTATATCTTGTTTGTATTTCTAATATTACTTCATTTACATACATGAATATACAAATAAGTGATACAAATAAACCTATATTTAAATAAACACATATAGATATACACACTAAGGAGTACAATAAAACTTGAAAAGATCAAATAAGATGTTGTTTTTGCCTTAATTAAGAAGTATTTACAAATATGAAGAATTAAGTTACTGAAGGTATGCTTTCTGACAAATGAAAATTTAAAGTTTAGCTTAACTATCAAGTCCTTACATTTGTTATGAAAGTAAAATATTTTAATCATTTACCCTTTACGTCATATACAAATCAGAAACGATTTTTTTTTTCAAACTCCAACCACCTCTATCTCCCACGCATAATGCTCTTCTAAACTGTCTGATATCCTTTTAGAAACATTTTAGTTTGATTTAGCAATTTACAGAACTTATAGCTTCAGAAAGTTTTCCACATTTTTTTTTCAAGTTAGAAAAAAATTAAAAAGGAATTATTACACAATTTATTTTAAATCATTAAACTCCAGGAAGAGCCCATTTTCAGCAGAAGTGGATACGGATTGCCATCATTTAATAATTCAGTTTTGTGTATTTTCTTATCGACCTAACTGAAAGTAAATTTGACTTAATTTCTTTTTTGTGTAATGGACTACTGGATATTAAGAGACAAGAATTTACTTAATACATCATTTATACTGAATTCGCACAAGCAAAAAAGAAGGTTTGAAAAAGCAAAATAGATTATGAAGAATAAAAGTAATTTTAATGAAAACGACTTTTGAAGAAATGTAAAATTAACGCCAGCTTGCGGTATAATTGCACCAGAACTACACTTCAGTACTTCTTTTATTAATTTACAAGCAGAAGAAAATGTTTAAAATACAACAATACCACAGCATATAATAATAGATAAATAAAGTTTGAAATAAAATTAGAGCTTCATAAGTAAAAGAGACACTATGATTAGATCAATTTTATTACATTTATTAAGCGTTTACAAGCCGCTTTCAAGAGAAGACAAGAAATGTCTGATTATCTTCGCTGAAACTATACTATTAAATTATATTACTAAATATTAAACTCCAATGAAAAAGAACTAGATAAAGGGTAAATATTCAAAGTATTTCATAAATTACATGTAAATACTCTCTGCTATCAAAATACACCTCTACTATATATCTTATACGTATGACTTTTCTGATAAACCTTTACTTTCTCTAGAAACCTTTTTTTGAAGAAATAAGTTGCAAATTATTTGATAAATAACACTAATACTATATTATTACACTGTAAAGAAACAGAAAGTTGCATTTTCGCTCTAAATTTATAACGGAATGTTAAGAAAACTGAAATCTTTATGAAAACGTAGTTAATAACTCATTGCTTTACAGTATACAAAATTTTTGACGCAATGTATAAACAAAAATGAATCTCATGATCTTTTTGCAAAATCAATATTACGAAACTTTATCCAAATTAATCTTTGCAACACAAAAAATTATAACTTTGCAAAATTTTCTTGACAGATTTCGTTAAATTAAAAAGTTTAAAAATCAAACAACAGCTAATAACTTGTCATTTACGCAGAGGCAGCTTTCGGAGAATATAAAAAAATTCCTATAATTATATAATGCAGTATACAGATTCTACTGATGTCCATACTCGTATTTTTCGCATATAAATCTATACGCTGTAGTTAATACATAAGATCTCTTAAAACAATAAATGTTAGGATAAAAAGAAATAAATAAACGACACTTTGCATGTTGCACAGATATAATAAACATGTATGGAAAGTAAGTTTTCCCATTTAAAAATAAAATTTTTCTTACTACTTTCGAATATGAAGAATACAGTTAATTTGAAAATAAAGAACTAAATATGTTTTCAGATCATGAAATAGCTATTCCTCAAATCAAACAAATAATTATTGTGAAATTCAATGATTTCAGACATTTTTAAGAAACTGATCTTTCTGTAACATCTGTAAAAAATTATATTTTGCTAAGTTTATTTATTCATTTGAAAATTAAAATTATATAAGGTCATACTTTAGTATGCAGCTCATTTGTTTTAAGCAGAATTCGTGCAGTTACACAACATGTACCTTAGAATATGTGCATCAAATGCAAAGATTCTAATGAATAAGAATGGATAACTTGTTAAACTGTATAGTTATAAAGAATGACCAAACTGCATTATTGCTGAAAACTCTGTAAATAACATCATATGAGAATTTATATAATAATTTCATAGAGATTAGGTTACAAGCCCAGTTTTACTCTATTTACACAGTTTCCAGTTCGTTTTAAATCATTTTGTATTGACATAACTAATGTATAAAATACTGCATTTATATTCTGCAACATTCATTTTAAAACTGTAAATTTAAAATTCACTCCACAAGTAACATTAATAATCAGAAAAAAAATTAACAAAAACAGAAAGGAAAAGCTATTTTTAAAAGACATTTAAAAAGATCATATTCAATTAAAATATCTTTTTCCGGTTAAAAACAATGTGGGTATGAAATGTAATGACATAAGGAATAAGGGATGTAGCCACAAATACAATATACAAGAGCAGAGAACATTGAGAGACAAAGCAATGAACAAAGGTTTGGTGCAACCACAGGGCTAGATATATTTTATTTCTTTCAGTAACAGTTTACAATCAGTACAAAGGCAGTGAGTGCATGATAAACAACAGGTAGAAGGATCCATGCAAAATAAAGGGCAGTGCCTTCATAACAAATGCACACAGAAGAGTGCATTTTTTCATGCACCACACCTGTTGGTTGTTGCCATGACGTTTTTTTCTGTAACGACTGCTACCTCGACGTAGCAAACTAAGTGAGCGTTGGCAAGGTTTGTCGTCTTCATGAATTCTGTCCAAGCTAAAAAAATTAAAATTCTAAATTCAAGTGAGCGGTTAAGGAAATAGGCAAGATTAATCGCTTAAGCTAAAGTGCCCATATTTAAAAATTTAAATTACTCGTGGAAATTATGGTAGTTTCGGATTATTCTTACTCCTCGGTTTTAAGATACAGTACTGCAGTGCTTCATACTTACTTTCTAGTAAGCCAAAATAGAAAAAAGACAACCCACGTATATGCGTACCACATGCTTATATTTATATTACTTAAATTTAACCATCATTCCCCTAATTAGGATATCCCCATTTTAAATTTTTTCTACCGAGCTGAATCGTAGTGGGAGCATGGAGTTTGCCGCCTAATGAAAGAGAAAGCGGTGGATTCTTCATCAAACAATGCAGAATGCGAAAATTTACATTCAGTGAAATTGTACTTCAATAAAACGCAGGGAAAATTTAGAACGAGGGTCGGAAACTCGTTTGAAGACAGCTTTATCTTCTTTACAACAGCTGTTCATTTTGTTTATTGCTAGGTTAGAGACATATTCACCAGTCAGATTCTAATAAGAAGAACCGGGATTATCTCTGACAAGTGTGTGTGTCTTTGTAAAAAGAAGACTTCAAAAAACAGACGAGAGTCTACAGGACATGAAAGTAATGCTAGTCGACTTCTCCCATTGCAACTGATTTTCGGAAGAATTTGCCCTCTAAAAAAAGAAACTTTTCTGTTGACAGTTACAAATAGAAAAGCAGTGACATTGATGACAAGAATCCAAGAGCACATCAAAGAAGGAACTACCATCTTCTCTGATACCTGGAAGGGATACAGGGGTCATGAATGGCAGAAGCCGGCTATGAGCACAGCAAAGTGAATCACAAGCATAATTGTCAACCCCGAGATATAGAAAACCGAGGTATTTTCACAGGAGAAAAAAAGGGGAGGGGGTTCAGGTAGGTTTATGCCCTGCGAAGGGAGGACATTTTAAAGAATTACAAATTCCTTTTATAATGCATGATTGCAATTACTGCACTGTTAATAATATGATTCTGATGCAAAATATATTAGTGTTTCAAATTTGTCCTTTCTCTTGTAAGAAGCAGGAGAGATGAAAAATGAACAATGCCGTCGCCGGAGAGCTAAAACATCCGAGTTCATACTCAAGGACTCCATTCCGGATATGAATTTCTGGGGTATTTACAGGATTCTTTGCCAGTGTGGTTTAATTTTATATTGGTCAAACTAAGACAGCCTTAAAATTTCGCGTTAAGGAACATGAGGCATATGTTAAAAAAAAGGAAACACAAAAGTTCTCTGTTGCCCAGCATTGTCGGTCCTAAAATCACACTTTCAATTTTTCTGAAGCCAAAATTATTCAAAAAACATCTTCCATTGGTGAATTAGATTTTCTAGAGGCGTTTCACATTCAAAAAAATCTTTCCGTTCTAGTTAACGACTCTAATTCCAATACATCTTTGCCTTCAGCCTTTAAGGAAATTATGTTTTAGCCCTGGTTTCATTAATAGATGGCCCCAGTAGCTTAACTCCTGTCCAGCTATTCTTATCTTATCTTATCTAATCACTATGTCTTATCCCATTCATTTGCGTTTTCGCAGCTGAAAATGGTGGTTCGGTAAAACCATCGAAACTAGTTCTGTGAAAATTTGCAAATATAATGTTTTTGTTGTTTGACTTCAAAATTAATACCTAAGAGTTATCACGTCGAAAAGAAATGCCACGTCTTTACGTAAAGCTTTCTAGAGGAAAATTATTTGTAAGGAATGATTTTCTGGAGGAAAGTAATATTTCTCACATCTGAAGCGAATATTTGTATTTTACATATATCTTCCCATAGTGAAACTTTCCTAAGATAATCAGCCCATCAGCCATAGTTCCAGCCTAATTTGCTCTTCCGGGGAGGGATTCATGTCATAGAACAGGACAATCAATTACCCTCAAGCTTGATATTAATTTTTTAGAAATACTGACAATTTCCTGAGGCAGTTACCATTTCACTATAGCTTCAAAAAATAATATACAGTCTTTATCTTCTACTGAAAGAAATAAGTAAAATTTAGGGCTTTTTTTGGAGGGGGAAGGGTAAATAAACAAGGATTATAGAGCCTTCAAAATCTCAGAAGAAATTTACAGGATACAAATAGATGTAAATTAAAAGATCTATTAACTAAGTTCCATAAAAAAGAACTCAGAATACACTGAAATAGCGAGAATGAGCTCCGAAGAATGCGTGCTTTTTGTTCCTCCTTTCTTCCTGTATAAGAATACGCGCCTATTTTTACCAATGAATAAAAGACTTTACTATTGAAAGAAGAGGCATCTCAAACAAAAACACATATGGGCACAATAACTTAAGCAATAAAATATAATAACTTAAGATAGTAAAGAAAAGCTCCCAACAGAATTTTTTGTCATTAGAACTTCAAAAAACTTGGAATGTTTTCAATTTTCGATTATAATTATTAAAATTTCACAATTCCGTATTTCTCATTATAGGAATAACAGTAATAATAATAATAATCACAAGAACTTTCAGGACATAAACAAATATATAATTTAAATTTATAAAAATATATCTTTTTCTCCAAGTAAAGAAAATGTGCGTAATTAAAACTTGAAATAAAAAAATATGATTTTCGAATAAAAGGGGATAAATTGTAATTATTTTTGTTTTAAGTTAAAGAATTAGCCACAAATAAATATTTCATCATTTTAAATCATTTTGACAATTTCGAATCAATGTATATGCCAATTTACAATTACTTTAAGTTGAAAATTAATTTAATATTACATTTTACTAGAAGCACAGAACACTTAGGACAGTTCATAGACAACGGTCTATAAAACTTGAATTTACAGTTCTTAAACACCGAACTTCCTCGCGTAGTTTTAAAAGCTTTTAGGGCTAGGTTCTGAAAATTTTAAAAATATTGGCAAAAATTTTCCCTTCTGAGTGTTAGTTTATTCGTAAACTGTATTCCCTTGATTATTTTTATTTTTACTCAGTATATTCAATTTTTATTCGCATGTCATCCATTTTGTTTTCCCTTGCATTTGTTATTTGAAACGCATTTTGGGCAGATATTTAGTTAAGCTACCCGGATTTGGCAGATGTTCTCACAGATTAGAAACTTCTCAAACACGTGTTTTCATCTTACGTCTATTACTATTTAAGTTCCAGTCGTTGCAACCTTATCTATCGCTGAAGCGTTCGAGCTTATGAAATTTGAGTCTTTTGTTCGGCTATTTCTCCTTTTCCTCAGATGTCCTTCTTGAGAACAGCGGCCGAGACTTATTCATGTGAGCTGCTCTTGTGGCTATAGAAGTAACTGAGCCGGACACACCACGCTGGCTCAGTTACCATTACATATTGGCTCAATATCCATATCAGATATAGTAATATAAATATCACTATGTAATCTTATAGGAGTGTAAGTTTGTAAGGTTTTAGTTAAACTAAAAAAGTTTTATTTTAATTTGCCCTTTTTCTATCTCTTCTCATTTCAACTTCCCGTTAGAATAAGCGCGCGTTTCAGCTTTATGCTAATTTGAAGTGGAACCAAGTTCTATTTAAACGAAAGGTAGAAACCTTTCAATGTGAGAGAGCTTTTAGTCTCAGACCACTGTTACTCTATTCGACGTTCGCCTGACCAGCTAGTATTTAAATTCTAAGCCGCAGCGCTGTTACGTTATTACTTATTGAAGTAATTCTAAGTGCGTCAGTATTAGTTAAATCATGCTACGCACCATTTAGTTTAGAGGCCAACCTCGCGTTCATAGCTCTGTGAGCAACGACTACTTAATTTCTAATTAGCTTTAGTTTAAATTAAATTTGATTGTTCAGTTTAGACTCAAGTGGCGGTCATTATTTTCTGTATCCCTCCCGAGTTGGGAAGTGGCTGTACATAATTGTGATTTAATAAAAGAGGATTTTAAATCCCTCTGAAGTGTAGTTCTTCTACCACAGAACATAGCTGCATTCAGCTCCCTATTTAAGAGCAGGACTTCACGCTTCACGAAGATGTTTGCCAAAAATATGCATCGAACACTCAGTCCTGACAAGTTGCTTTTAAAGAAATAATATTGTGATAGTTACCAGTCGTTTACCCACGACTACTTTTTATTTCCTATGTTTCTACTGCAACCATGTTCTTCGAAATTAAATTACTTCCATAACTTCCTCCTCTCCATTTTCGGATTATAAAATTAATTAAAAAATGGCGGAGGAAATACAGTATATCATTTCTTATGTTGAAACAAATGCTTCATATAATTTTTTGCTTTAACTGTAGAACATAAGATTCACTTTTTCAGGCACATTTTCATTCTAGCTATGCAAATGAATTACGTTACTCTAATGATGCTGATTCCCAGTATCCAGCTTACAGTGTTAAAACTAGTACATTAAGATACATTTCTCTGCTTGTATTTGCAGTTTGTAAAAAAAAAAAAAAAAAAAATAATTACCTGTTATGTGACTGCAATATCGAGCCTCTTGGTGAACGTGAATATTGGCTTTTATCTTCATCATAATAATCTTCCCCATTACAGATGACATGACTATTCCGAGAATTAGAGTTACGCACAACTCCCATCAGACGACAAAGAAACGAAGGTCGCTGAGTACATGTAACACAATTATCATTCAAAAGGCTGATTCTTACATTCCGAAAGAAGAAAGAAATCTATTGTTACAACACAGCATGCATCAAAATCCCATGCAAACGAACGACTGAGTGAAATTAGGTCCTGTAACTTTTATTATATCACATCTTTCTCTATTTAAAAATCAACAAAAAATTTTATTGTATAAATACTTTTATTCATATTTTGTACAACTATCAGTCTTATAAGATAAGAAGCTGAAATGATTTTAAAATAAATGCAGTAGTCTCTTGTCAATCATATGATTTGTAAGGAGATTTAAGCTTATACAACGCCCAAGGCAAAGTTCGTCAGCTGTTGGATTGGCTAATTTTAAAAAAAAATTTGTATTTCATTTTTCAATATCAAGAATAAGATTAAGGAAAATTTTTTATGAATTAAAAAGAGGGTTTTGTGCTTTGACTATCACAGTAATAACATACAGTAAATATTTGCTCTGTAGTTTGAATTATGGTTTACAAAATTAACTTCTGTCCGAAAATTCCGCTTACTTCCAGAGCAGAAAATTGATGTCATAATCTAGCTAAGATCTAGTTTTCATAACAGTTGTAAATATTGTTTTCAAATAATTTGTAATTAAATTATTACAGATTTTATGGCATGCAGTTTTTAATGATTTTCGTCTTTCTAATCAAACGGTCGTAAAAGCTCAAGTTCCATGCAATATTTCACCTATATTCAAATTTAGCCGATTAAATGTGGCAAAAAATTGATTTAATTGACGAGAAATCAATAATGCGAACAAACAAACACAAAAACAGGCATTCTTCTTTATATACTAGCTAATACCTGCCCGCTTTGCTGGGCACGCTATCTATTTGAATGTGAACCTAGACTTCTTATATGGACGAAATGTCTAATTTCGAATTGATATTGAATGTAATTTTTTTTAATTTAAAGTCGGGAAATATAGTGCCAGTCAGTGAATCAACTCAGTGAAGTCAAACCTCACACACAAAAAAAGAGTTTTGGCTTAGTGCCGCCTGTGATGGTATGACAAAAATCCATTTTGGACAGGACTTAACGCAAAATCCGTTCTTAGTGCACGTCTACATCGTGGATGAGTAACTATGTAAAATTTCAAGTCAATCGGGTGTATAGTTTTGGAGATCTCGTAATGAGTCAGTGGTATTTCGTTTATATATATAGAGAGAGATTTCGTAAAACTTACAAATTTTTGATTAACAAACTCTACGATTTGAAAGCGAACAGTGGCAACAATTCTCGAAATAAAGCAGATTTTTATCTCCACCGTGTGAGATTGTTGCCACTGGGAAAGATATAGGCGAAAATTAGCGTTTTTAGAGTTTTCAATTAATAACTCTGATTTTAGCCATTTTATTTTTCAAAAAAGTAGACGCAGACCTTTACCAGGACCCAGAAAAGAATTGTAGAAAGTTTGGTGACGACAGTTATAGTACTGACTGAGTTAATCGCGAACAAACACACAAACAGACGTTCTTCTTTATATATACAGATATAATAAAAATTAGGAATAATTTTTAATTTCATCAACATTGTATAAAGACCGAATCAAATTTATCATTAAGAACTGGATACGAATGCAACATTCTTTATTTCTAACGCTTATCGTATTGTGCAATTTACTAAATAACCAGCGATCACTTTTATCCTATATTATTACTACGTAGCACTTCAATTAATTTGACAGTAATTCACTGCTAAAAGTCTGGTTTAGGTATGTCCTAATTAGAACAAAACTTAACATAAAATATAAAATAGACATACATTCAATACCATTAAAAGAAACCGAATAGATAGGAAATATAATTTTTAGTTTCATGACAACAGAATAATAAACTGGAAGTGAGAGAATTAGTAGAAGAGAGACTTTTACGTACTATAAATGTTGCATTTTTATTTTAACAAAAATATTAAAAGTAATTAATAAATGGTTGCGCAAGGACAACTTAAGGGTAAAAAAAGCGAAATGTCATATTTCTGACATGAAAGTATATTCAGAATTAAAAAAGATATACTTAAATTAATAATTTTTCAAATCTACTTTTATTCACAGACCAAACTGGAGATTAAAATTTTTGGCCTAGGACACTTTGAGGGAGATTCAAATTTAAATTTTTAAAATAAAAATTAGTTTTAAGAGAACATTACCGTTTGGACTATGTACGGACTCGAATGGAATCTTTTGCCACACCCACCTTATAGCCCTGACAGCGCTCCGTCGCACTTCGACCTTTACTTCAACCTGCAGATATATCTTGCTGTTGCTATCTTCCATTCTGCACAGGTCGTCCGAAATGAGGTTGATCTGGTTTTGTATTCGCGGCCACTAAGTTTCTGGGTTAAAGGCTTTGAAAAATTACCAAAACGTTGGCAGAAAATCATACATTTGGGTGATGATTACTACCCGTAATTAAAGAAAGGCTTTCATTTTTTTAAAAAACTTTATTAAGAACTTTTTTTGGCGGAAATGTTTCTTTGCAACCAGATACATTGAAAAGGAATTATTATTAGAAAGAACAAGAAATAAATTTTTATTGTAAAACATTATTTTAACGAAATATTTAGGAAATTCCTCAATCCATTTACTTAAAATGGTAAGACGAATTAAAAAATAGCATAGATAGAAAATACACATAAAAAATTGAAAAGTAAGGATGAAAATTAGATTTTTGAACAAATTTTAGCTAAATACATTAAAACCATTTTCTAGAATATAATGTTTACAACTTCTTCCGATATTCTGTTTTTAATATGACGTCACAATCGTTTGTTTGATCAAAATACTCAATTACGAAAGATTTTGAAGGAGTCTGATATCTGAAAATCTCATTTCAATCTATAACATATTGCAAGTATTCTATAGTACTTTCTGATAACTTTTTATATATAGGAATTAATGTCTTTTTAATTATGAAAGTCCTCTATAATGAAACTGTCACTTGAAGTTTGATATTCTGAAATTTTCTCTCAATCTACTTTAGAAGCATTTTCAATTAAAAACTTTTCAGATAACGTCTGATATCTACAAATAATATCCCAATGAATTAAATGTTCATTCTCGATGATAAAGTTTTCTGATAATATTTAATATGCACCAATATTATGCCAATCTACATTATCCTTATATTCTAAGATAAAGGTTCTGATAACATGTGATATTTTGACATAATTGTAAAATCTACCGCATAAGTTCTAATCAAACTTTCTGCGGTAATTTATCCTCGAAACTTTTGGCCAATTGATATTCATTTAACACAGTATAATTTTTTTTTCCGAATTCGTAGTCACAATACTTATTATTTACATTACTTTCGAAATGAAAAATGTAATACCCACTATTTATTTTTCTATGGCTTCATGATAGATTTACCAGACTTTTTAAGATAACTTCTTTTTTCATCATCTACTGCTCAGTTATCTCTCGTTAAATCTAGATATTTTGATGAGATATGTTTCAGATACCAGGTCATAATTTCCTGAATTTAAGTCACTCAGTTTAAGAGTTTTAATATCAGATCCCAAGCTATTGAATTCTTTCATTATTCCTTGAAGATAAAATTTTTAGAATGGCCCAGCGCTATCGTGTGAATTCCATCTTCTAAATAAAGCCGTTTATGATCTTGGGATGATAATGATTTTTTATTCACATAATTTTATTATATATTTTCGCTCTAAATCCAACGAATTCTTTCATAACTATTATTTTCATCATTCATTTTTCCCAAAACCTTCTTACTTACTTGTGGGATATTTACTAGTTTTTGGAAAACCCCACGTATCAAAATAATCGATCATACCTTTTATATCTTCATAAAAATCCTCAGTTTTAATAAAATATGTAAAACTATATATATCTACATACAGTAGCGTAATATTATCCGAATATTTGGGCTTCACAATATTATAACGATTCATAATATTATAATATTATACCATACATTAATTGTTTTGATAAATCTAATACTGCCATTCCTGCATAGATTGGTTTATTAAAGGTGACTGAACTCATATGAACAACTACTAAATTTTCATCAAATAGAGTCCGCCGTTTTAAAGGTTGATTTTAAAATTAATTTTCTAAACACCGAATTATTCATCAGTTAAGAGAAGTCTTTCAAAATCATTAGTAGATTTAATTCTCATTTCTGTACGCACATATGTATTTCTTTAACCAAGAAAACTGTTTAAATTCCAAGACTCTATAACTTTTTCGAATTTTAAACGCATTTTCAAATATTTTTTTAAATTTCTTTAACTAAACAACATAGTATCCTTTACCATATAAAATTAGTAAATTAGTTTATCTAAAGCCATCTGGAATTCTATTTCCTGGAGCTAAAGACATATTTGAATGCTTATCGCGTACTTCTTTTGGATAATTTAAATATAACTTCTAAAAAATAGCCAATATCTGAATCATCCGTCTTATGAAGCTAATCATCACTGCTGCTCCATTTAAATCCACCATAAGCTAGATATTGACGTATAGCTCATCCACAGAAATTAATGGCATCTAGATACATTAAATAACTAGATGGTTTACTTTTATCACAATTTTTTATATATTTAATATTTGCTTTTCCATACCTATTATAGCACAGTTATACCTCCTCTTGTTCCTTTTCCTAACATTAAAATCATGTTATAATCTCTTAACAATTCCAAATCAATATTTATGATTTTTAGCATTGCTACCCAAGCTAATCCTTGCGCTGTAAAGTACCGCGCGGAATCTAAATGATACTGTAACGAAGCTTAAGAACGGGGCTTCAAGAAAAACGAAGCTGTGTCGGAAAAAGAAGCTTACAAGTGTCTATTTAACATCAAAGTAAATGGCCACCCCCTTAAATTGGCGAGGTATAAACAGAAAAAACGCATTCTCCACACTTGTTTCCAATAGATCTTCTAAGCACTGATGAAGATCCAGATGAGTTCTCAGAACCAATCTTAGCATAAAAGTCTTTATTACATATTTTTGGTGAAGATTTGCTTTCACATTTCCATTAGTATGTTTGGACGACATAAGTTCAGCATTAGGATTACTCTACTCAGTCGCTCTACATACTATTTCCACAGATCTTGTTAAAGCGAGATCTCTTTCTCTTAAAATTCTTGAAGCCTTTTGTCGGCGATACGCAATAGAATTCTGTCTTACAACAGTTTATTCACCAAATTCACAGAATTTCACCAATTTTCTTAAATAGGTGCACAATACATTGGAACTTTTGTTAGTTTCTTGTATAGGGATTATGAATAAAAATCTTCCCAGTACATCATTTATTTTTGGCGTTGTAAAAGATTCATAGACATTTAAAACTTTACCATAGTTCTTTCTATCAGCATCCGTAAAATCACAGGTTTTAATAAGTTCTACAGTATCTTTACCAATTAAATTAAATAGAATTGCGACTTTAATTTTAGATTAGTTGTTCTCGTTACCTGATATTTTCATGCGGATAGTAAACAAATGCTTGAATTTGCACCAATTTTCAGCCATATTTCATCTAGGTTTTCAGAATTCCATATTTAATTTAGGCTCAGAGTTGTACCTTGATTGTTTTGTATAAACTACTCAAAGTTCAACAACGATTGCGCCATGCTGCATCTTCATTATAATGTAAAAAACAGTGATGAAGAAGTGCACATACTTAATTAACATTCATAACATCTTAATTCTTATTAGAGAGCTATAACAGTTCTATTGTTAAGACAACGCATTCTGTGATATTAACCTGATACAATTAACAAATATGTAACGATGAAGATACACAAAAAATGTGTTCGGCTAATTATGTGCTGTAATAAAAGTATTGAAACTGAAGGTAAAACAAAGAATGAACGCTCAGCCAAATAGCGTAGAGTACAGCAAAACTCTTCTAAATCAGTGAGCTTGCTAAATTATATTTTTTTACGACTGATTTATTATTCATTTGTATCATTATCAATTAAAATCAGAGAATTCTAATACCGAAATTACGTCATGTTATGATAATTAAAATCTTCCTTTAACTTAAATTGATAGATATCTATTTACGAAATTCACACAGCTTTAAATTCAATTATTTTTGTTTTGCCAAGAATAAGTTGTTTAAGAGGTAACACTTTTATTCATATTTTGCAAATTTACATTAAGAACAAAGAAGTTCTATATGATAAGGACTAGTGCTCAGATCTTGTTCTAATTGTGCTAGTTTATTTTTAAAACTGTCAGTAATGGGATAAAATAAATAACTTACAATGAGTACTAAAACGAATAATTTTCAGTCAAATATATAAAAGAATTAATGCTGTAGGCTGAAAAAATATTTTTATACATATATTATGGGGGCAGCTTGATCATAAACATAAATTTCTGGATACAGGAAACAATTTTACATGGACATAAGTATCTAAATTTTTATCAAACTTTGTTCCAATTAAAAGGGAAATGTACGTTTATTTTGGTACTATATATTTGAATGAAATTTTTAACATATTTAGCAAAACCATATAGTTGTCAAGAGACTGCTGTATAATGATAACACTGCTGCAAAGAATAAAAATATTAAGAATAAATTTTTGAAAACTATATTACCCTAAAAAACATGCAATGTAACTACTGTATGTCATAAAATTCAGTGTTTAAGAATTAAATTTTAATTAAAAGAGCATTCTACATGCTGATAAGTTTTTTAAATTACTAAAAAAGATCATGCAGAAGTGTTGCTTCACTGACGAGGGAAAAAAAAACTACATACTGAGGTAAAATTTTTGATAAAGTGTTTTCAAAAAATTATATTACATGCTGTAGTGATTTCTATATTCCATGCTTTCTCAGCTAATTTGACAAATCATGGAAAGCATAGCTTTTCTTTTTTTTCCCCCTACTTGAATAATTAAACATCACATGCAGACTAGATCTGCTTATAAATGAGGTAAATATACCTGCTAAACTTTTTGCGGCTTCTAAATGTGAAATACAAGCAATTAGAAAAGTTCCGTTCTATAATCTTTATTACCGTTTTAAAGCATCTAGAAACTAAATCTGAAATTTTTCAAAAAGTGAAAAGATACTGGCCAATGAAGCAAAATAAAATAAAAGAAAACTATGAAAGAAAAAAATGTAGAATGTGAAAATATGTAATAAAAATACGACTGGTGCGAAAAGGAAGACACAGAAATTGTCTACACTACCGGAGAATCAGGTGGTGGCGTAGGATTCTTTTCCTGAAACAAATAAACATAATGCTTTCACATACTTTTTCTCAGCCAAGAAAACCAAACATTTTCCTTATTGCATCTTTTTTACTGAACTATGTACATAGATGATGTCATACTTTATGGTTTATTAAACACACAACAGCATTAATTAAATCAGTTTGGCAAAAACAAATGCTCAATAAAAGAAGGTATCATATTTCTCTTCATAAGAGGGAAAGTAGACTAACTTCTATAAAATACCCCAAAATCATATGTTTATATATACAGTGAAATTTAATGAAACTTTCGAACTAATTTTAATAAATGCTTGAGACAGAATCTCTTTATTATACAAAAATGTTTCATATATTCATACATAAATGTTCAGAAAAATCTTTGGCACTTATATATTGGTTCAACCACTTTAGTAAAAGTCACTAAATATTGAAAATGCGCCAAATTTTGGAAATCGCGCGTATGAGAATTCTTCAGCAACCATATGCTTAAAAATCTTCAGTTTTAGAAGCAGTATACCTAATTTCAGTTGCATTCTTTTTATTATGTTTCGAGTTTCAATTTTGCTTTAATATTTAAATCGTGAAATTTTTTGTCTTACACTCGATTTCAAAAATAAATGCTTATCAATTTGCTTGCAGTGGAAGTAACGGAGGCAAAATTTCTGCAGGAATACAATATTTTACCCAAAAATTTCTAAAGTGAATATTTGCTTTATTCTGATCACCCCATGAAATTCCTCCCTCCCCTCCGAAAAAAGAAGCCTTGCATGTAGGTCTATTGACTGATTTTTGAAATAAGTACCTAATTAAACGCAAAATCTGTTTGCAATAATATATAAGTAATAAATAATTTTTTCAATTATAATTCATCATTCTTTTTATTTATTTACTTATTTATTTTCTGAAAAAATGTTTTCAGACCTCAAACTGCGTCAAAGTCTTTTCGCTAATATGTAAATACCAGATCTTTTAATTCTTGAAGAGCAAACAAATAACTGTAAACGGAATATTAGAAACATTTCACAAGTACACTAAAAAAAGTCTTTTTATGAATAAACCCATCTAATCCTCTTTTTCAAATATTTGAAAATAAGAATTTTATTAAACTCCTGATCAGAATATGTCCACATACACTCCCTTAATTCTACTGATTATTTTCTCATATACGAGTATTATTGTTTAGCGTTGATAATGATAAACATCTCTACATAAACGACATTTGAAGCTCCGTAAGTGAATAAATTATTTAAGCTAAGAAAACATCAAAGATTAAAATAAATAATTTATGAAAATATATTTTTAGAATAAGTTAATATTTACTTCAAATATTTCTAGCCATTATAACATAAGTTCAGTAACGATTTGTTATATCTTACGAATATCATTAGAAAGTTACAAAACCCACAACAAATTTGTTTTTAAAATTAAGTCACGAATAAGTTAATGCTGATCATGAATTTGAAGAATGCTACAAGCTTTACTCGAAAGAATCAAGTCAAAGAATTCGCGGTCGAAGCTCCGAAAAAAGATTACTTTCTTATTTAATACCTTTAAAGTATGAAGAGACACCATTATTTCACTTTTCATTAAATCACGTTTGATTTAATCCTCCTTTTCAAGCTTCTTTCTTTGCTCAAAAAGCAATCACGTGTGTGTAGGAGGAGCCAGCAGAAAAACAGGCTTTATAAGTGGTTACACTGGTTCCTGTGGCTGTATACAGGTCCCGAGATAGCTGAGAAGCTGTAGTTCCTCTGTTACGCCTCGCTAAAATGGGCAAATAGCGACCTTTTCTGGTCGTCGTGGCTCTTGAACGACCTTGCCCAGGTTTTCTCTCGATGGATCCAGTATCCTGGAACTGTTTCCATAGGTTACACACGACGCTGGGCGTTAAATTAAACTCCCTGCATATCTGGACTTG
>KK122161.1:90145-131438 GCA_000611955.2 Stegodyphus mimosarum
TGAAATTATATATAAAATTAAATGATATAATAAATAGAAACATATATTTCAATAATTACGCTCGTAAAATATAGGAAATAAGTTATAAATTGTAGTACATTAAACATTACGAAGGTTAGAAAGAAGGAAAAAAAGTTAAAATTGGTTCTAAAATTAAAATCATATGATAAATTAAAATGTATATCTGAATAATTACACTCCTAAAACTTAATACGTGAAATAAAATTATGAGTATATGGTTAAACGATATGAAGAACGTCCTGTGTAAAATGAGTAACGTAATTAAGTTAAGGAAAATTAATATGCTCTAATGAAATAAAAAATCGTAAGGCATACGTTAAAACTAAGAGTGCATAGGACATTATAATTCTTGAAATATAGCGCAAAAATTAAAAATTTACATCTACCTGCCAGTCATTTAATTCCAGGCGTTTAGAGAACATAGGAAATAACCATTATATGCCTAGTAAAGACGAAGAAAAATGCAAAGGAAAAAAAAAATCCTAAAATTAGAAATTACCGCTGGAAAATCAACAAAAGATAATCTCTTATCAAAGTGTGACGACACCTTATCAGCTAAATTCAAACTCCTACAACCCTCCTCCTTATCAGTTAGTTTGCTCATCAGCAATCCGCCTCCCAACTTGCACCGCCTCCCGACTTGCACCGCCTCACCTGCTTCCGGGCTCATCCGCAATCCGCCTCCTGGCGGTGAACCGGCACTTTCACACTACTAGTTTCTTGCTATAGCAGTTAATGATTTCTACACTGGATAATGCAAGACATCATACTAACAATAGCTGGCACTGTGACCTTTTTAGTTTCTAATATTTTTTTTAATTTTGGATGCATAGTATGGGGCTCATCTCATTTCTTTGAATTTTGCACATAAAGGTTATGAATCTCTTCTTATAATGAACATTCAACTCATTGAAGCTTTTACTCTTAAGAGATCATATAGAAATGAAATTTTGTAATTTAAAAAATCATTCCAGCACCAGTGTTTTTATAACATTCTTAATTTTTTAGAAAATAACATATACTTCTAGTTCTGCAGTTTCTTAAAATAAGTGAAGTTATAAAAGTAGTCTCAGTACTTCAGGTAGAGAACGTTATGTTAAAAAAAATAAATATTCTGTGGCACTTACGAAGCAACTATTTCAGTTAGTAAGATGTATATTATGATTCAACTAGTGTACACATAAAAAATTTTAAGTGTAAAATTCATGGAGATATTTAAGAGCAAAATATACGGATTTAAATTATTTTTCTAAACTTATCTCATAAGAATAAATTTAGGAAACTGCAATAATTGTAATTATTTGCCTAAAATTAATATTTAAAGAAATAAAACACACAGCCCCCTTTTTTTAACAAGCTGTATATTTATGCTTTCGTAAAATGAATTTTTTGATGCACCAAAATCTCTTAAGTGATTGTTTAATTCTACAGATTTCTTCACAATATTGAAATCAGCTTTTACCGCGTAAGCTGAATTTAAATAATATTGAACATTTTGCAGTTTTATTCAATATTTTGTTCCATTTGCCTAACCAATGGAATTGAATTGAACTAAATACTATTCCAATGGTTGCAATATGCTTAGGAATAGTAAAAAATTTGGCAAATTTCAGGAATTGTGTGTGTTATATGGGCTTCTCTATGGATGAAAACCTTCATTTACATTAGAATTTGATTTTAAATAACCTTTTTTAATCCACATACGCATACATACATTTTGAAGAGCCAACTGTAAATTTGGTGCTATCATTTGTAATCTTTTTATTGACATTCCCTAGTTTTCATTATAAACATATATATATCGTTATGAAACATAATAAAATTTCATATACATATTACAAAAGCCAAAGGATATATATACACTCACGTTTGTGAAAATTGCAACACCATGAAGGACTTACGCGAGTGAGCTGAAATTTTCAGGAAATGCAAAGTAGCGCATGATATGCAAATGATTAGAATTGCAAATCCGTAGCGCATGCGTATGCTGAGTAGCGCCCTCTGAACGGCTGATGGATCCGAATAAATAGACGGCTGTAGCGAGGCGTGTATGGTTATCGGTGGTTATCTGCTAGTGGTAAACGTTAACTCAATCTGTACTTATGCCTCGTCGACGAAAGAGAGCGAGATTTGAACAACTTACAGAGTTTGAACGAGGGAGAATCATCGGCCTTCGTGAAGCTGGATTATCGTATCGTGCAGTAGCCTCTCGTGTGCAGCGTAACAGCAGCACAGTGATGCGCGTTTGGAAGCAGTGGACGGACGAGTGTCGGACAACTCGGAAATCCGGGAGTGGACCCCGAAATGTGACGTCAGCTCGCGATGATAGACACCTGGTCCGCATGGCGCGGACGGACCGTACAGCTTCCTCTAGACAATTGGCAGCACTGTGGTCAATAGCTACAGGTGTTTCATTGTGTGCTTCATCAATTCGTAGACGTCTGCTGCAGTGTGGACTGCGCGCACGGACTCCTTTATACAGGATCCCCCTAACGCACGACCATCGCCGCCTGCGGCTACAATGGGCCAATCAGCATAGAGACTGGCGTGCTGATTGGCAGCATGTCGTGTTTTCTGACGAATCCCGCTTTAATTTGTGGTACCATGATGGCCGCATTCGTGTCAGACGCTATGCCGGTGAACGCCACCTTCCGGAGTGCATTATCGAACGCCACAGTGGACGAACACCCGGAGTTATGGTCTGGGGCGCCATAGCATATCATAGACGATCTCAATTGCTACGAATTGTGGGCAATCTGAACAGCAACCGGTATATCCGTGAAGTTCTACAGCCCGAAGCTGTTCCCTTCCTTCAAAGCTTGCCAGGCGCTGTATTTCAACAGGACAATGCCCGCCCTCATACTGCTCGGATTGTTAAATCCTTCTTTGCAGCGCAGCAGGTACAGCTTCTTCCTTGGCCTGCGTGTTCCCCGGATCTGTCGCCAATTGAACATGTGTGGGATGTCATTGGTCGGCGTCTTGCTCGTGATCCTCGTCCTGTTGCGTCTGCAGACGAACTTTGGGTACGCGTACAAACGATATGGAATGCTCTTCCTCAGTCAGACATTCAAACTTTGTTTGACTCCATGCCACGTCGTGTAGCAGCACTTATTGCGGCGCGTGGTGGCCACACAAAATACTGATTCTGATCTCTTGTTTTTGTTTGTTTGCTTTGAACATTTAATCATTTATTTGTACCACTACCACTCAACTCTGTATTAAATTGCATTCAATTATGACGATTCCTTCTTGGTGTTGCAATTTTCACAAACGTGAGTGTATTATGAAAACTTCATGATTGAAAGAAATCTGAATAACATAAATTGAGACAAATACATGTTTAGACTGTTCAGGCCTTTTCAGACCATGATCAAGAACTTCCTTTTAGTCCATTTAATATAACACCAACGAATACTTTAAGCATGACCGTGATTTTCGGTAGGAAATAATACGTTCATAGTTCACATATTTTAACACTGATGAGACTGAATATAACGATAACTATAGAGTTTTAGAGAGCTTCACATTGAATTTAGAATGAATAGATATTCTAACAATAATTTTTTCCCAGTTTTCAATTCTATATTAAAAAGCGAGAGATTGTAGAGTAGAAAGATAAAGATGAAACAGTTTAACTTTTTGCAACACTAATATGGAGATAAATTAGATTTCTGGTAATACACTTAAATCTTCAAAGACAAACCATTAGCATACATTTAATCATATTTTCAACGGTAAATTGATGCACATTCCAATTTTTAAAATGTAAAAAATAAACTACAAAGAAAAAATTCTATAATTTTTCAAAGATTTCTAAGAAAACCCTAACAGCAATAAAACTGATTGAATGTAATGTTTGTTTCAAACAAACTGAATGAAGCATTTCGTGTTTATGTCTTAAGGAATGACAAATGGTTTGTGAGTTTTAGGGAAAAGGACAATTGTCAATAATTGTCAATTAGGCATCCATGTTAAATTATGCAACAAGGGCTCCATAACAGCCTTTTCTTTATGAATGAAGCTATATTTCAGACTGACTTTGGATGTAGTCATATTTTAGCTATTTCTGTATCCCACTGCACAAATTTCAAATAATTTGAATACACTGCACATTCATCCTTATTTGAACAATCAGGTACTAAGAAAGAAAGCACTTGTTATTCTGTCATAAGATATAACTGAATACTAATAGTAAATAATTCTAGTTAGCCTAGTTTTTATGTTTGGCAAACAAACTTTCATCCACTTTGATAACCGAATATGAAACATCTTCATTTTCTTTTCTGTTATGATGAACAGCAGACTTCATGCAAATAATTATTCCAATTTTCTACAATTCAAATGATATCTCTAGTTGTTTCTCACATTGTTTATGTTTTTGATAGAGTTATTAATTCAATCTAGTACTAGTGAATTCGAGCACCTTACTCCCTTGTGGCCAACTAATAACAAGCATCCAGTGTTTGTAAAATAATTAAAAAAAGTATATACATAGCAGGTAAAAGCTGATAAACAGGAAAGCATGACAGTTTTTGTGATAAGAAAGCTCCATCTGAGCAGAATTTTCTACAAAATGTGACTCACAACTATTAACCATCTAAGTAACCAATGCATTCAAATGAGCGAGATATTATAAGTCCATTCAGGTAGAATATGAAAACAAGTCAAAAGGAATAACTAGCAGTTGCAGTTTACTTTAGAAATCAATACTTATGGTGTTATATGATGTAGACTGTCTGTATACTATAATAGTAATATATACGGCCATAAGAGGTATAACATAGTTTAATGCAATGCATATTCATCCTTAGCTAAGACATTATTATCTATGCTCTATCCGTGTTTTTAATAGTCACATCTTAATTAAACATAATGTAATTAAACATTCAACTAAAACACAAAGCTGCATTTTAAATAAATAAATAAAAAAAACTGATTCATTTTCAAGTAAACGTGCAGCTTCTTTCTTCCATTAAAATTAATTATTAATAAAGTAAAATTTTTAAGGAAGCAAAATTTTATACCTATTGCATTGCATGACTTGAGCTAACATATATAATATTTGCAGTGAAAGAAAGAAATTCAGGATTAATATTATGCTACCATTCCTTTTTCCGTTTCATCTTTTGAGGTTTATACTATTTTTACAACTAGTTATTTTAATTTGTTACTTCTGTCATTTTTTATTTCTCTCGCATTTCCTTGCCAGGATGTCAATAAATTAGGGTGAACGGCAGTATATTTAAATTGAAGTAGGGAAAATGTTAATTAGAGAAGTGTTTCGGTATTGAGTGTGCCCGTTGTGGTTTCTACTAGCTGTTTGGATTCTGGTTAGTGGCTTTACATTCTTGCCGCCGAAGCTCAATATCATGCCAGTGCAGGCTTCTGAGTCAATCTGCTAGGTTAAATCAGTTTGCGTAGTCATCAACTACTAGCTTCTCTATAAATTTAGTTTAGTTCACCATTATTAGTTTTATCACCACAAGTGGATGGTGGATTTGCAAGCACAAAGACTGTGCCATCTATAAATAACTGATTTCAATAAAAGGGCTTCTCCTCTCCTCTTGTATTCATCTTCTACTGTTAGTGATAAGCTGCTTAAGAGAATTTAAAGTAGGTCTAGTAGCAGTTTATGTTAGCCAAGAACACTACACGTTACAAGCTCAAACGGTTTTATTTGAGGTTCATTACATATCATTTGGAATATTCTGACATTAGAAATGAAATCGTTTACAATAGCTGAAAGGGAAACTGTAGGTCAAAACTTGGATTTGCAGATATAAAAATAATACTCACACTTCTTTTTCCAACTGTTATGATGGAAATCAACGATAAAAAAAGAAACACTGCTTTTATAAAGTTTGAATCTGTTGCTAAACATTTATATTATTTCATAGAACTGTTAATTTTAATAGGGATCACTTTTATATTGCACAGTTATATTTATTTTTTATTATTTTTCAGTACCTTATATTAATAAGTCTGAGGAAATTGTAGGAAAAGAACAAAAACAGATACCTAACCACAATGACAATTACTTTTCTTCACAAATTAATGCTTAATATTGAAAATTCTATACCTTTTGTACATGTGATAGTAAATTTCTGTAAACATTTGAATGCATTTGGCTTTGTTTTTGTGTTTTGCTTCACATTGTTTTTGTATTTGCTTGCATTTTATTTAATACTTCGTATTGTTCTTAGGTAATTATTTGTTTATTTGTTGCATTTTCATGTGACGATTTTGGCATATATTTCTGTATAATTAAATTTGTGGCCATGTATTTTCTATATACCTGCTTAATTCTTACATAAAATTGTAGGTCTCATGATTTTAAATATAACATTTAAATTGTGAACATAACTCAAGTAGAACCCAGGATATACGTAACAAATCTTCTGATGGGCCTTGCCACCTAGTTGGCTAAAACTTATGGAAGTTTCGGGAAAACATATTTTGAAACTCCAGGAGTGATTTTTTCCGAATCTCCCTGAAGACCCGGCAACACTATAAAAACACGGCTCTCAAGTCGTGTTTAGTTGATCCTGAATGATTTCAGAAGGAGCGAGATTCAAACAGAATTAGTTGAATTGCGTTATAGAGTTTACTCTTTGAGTTATATCGGCAATTTACACAATTTCTCGTGTGTTATGAAGGATTTGCCTGATATCTGCTTTCTCTATAAGTTAGTTACAGCTATTTATTTTGCTGTGTACTTTTACTAATTATGATAAATTATCAACTTATTCTTGTTCATCTGGAGAGATTATGAAAAGAGACATCCAAGAATATATAGCGCTTAACATTATTATTACCTCACAAAAACAACTTCATGAATAATTTTATTGCAATGGTTTTACTTACTGCAGGTCTTTGTCCAGTGTTCAGTTTCCCAAAACGAGTAGTCCGCCAGTTATCTAATATTAGCAAAGCACAATAAATCTTTCCAACTGTTATTTTGATGCCCTGCAGATCTAAAAGTATAAATGTTGAGAGAGTAATTAAAAAAGAGAAAGAGAGAGAAAAAGAAAGGAATGAAAAAAAAATAGGGAAAGTTTCTCTTAATAAGTCTATTTTAATGCTATTTCATAGTTCTCAAAGCCTAATTATTGAGTACCTCAGAGAAACTTTTACATATATTTTCAGTTTTTTCATATAACTTACCAGATTTATTAAATTATGCGCTAATTATTCCAGATTTCTTAAATGATGCATTCTAACAGACTTATCTTCAAAACTGAATAGATATCATTCATTTGCATGCTTAAACTACTTTACACGCAGTCATAGATAAATATTATCTATACCTTTTCCAATTAAATTACGAGAAAATTGAAGTCCTGTTAAAAACATACATCTATTTTAAACATTCTTCGTATTATTTTACAATAGTTTGCTTTATTTTGAAAACTATCAAAACAAAGTATATATTTATTTCAATTGAAATCACAAACAACAATTATATTTGCTCTATTAATTAAAATAAATAACAAAGAATATTTTAAATTACATGAGAAACCCGAGATTCTCTCTTTTCGTTTCATAGCTAAAAATTTCATACATTTACACTAAAATTATACACTACTCAGAAGAACCATTAAGTCTTTTTCCTACTATACATTTAAAATTTCTAAATTATCAATAAGCAAGTTATAATACACTAAATTTTTGCTATATACACTGAAATTTCTAAATGACCAATAAGCAAGTAATAATTCTAAGTTTGTTTGTTAAATATACTGATATTTTTACAATATCAAATATTTAGATTTCTTAAAACAATAATAAAATTTATTTTCTAAAACATTTAGTTAAAAATTATGAAAGTTAAAGACAAATAACGGTGCAAAAGGCAAAAGTCTTAATTTACATCGCAGAAAATAACCGAAGTTGGTAATGATGTAATACGCGACCTTACCACTTCAAGTTATTTATTTATTTAAAAGAGGGCACTAAGATTGGTTGTTGGATAGTTATCAAATTAAGGTTACATCCTTTTTCCGCCGTTTTATCGCACTTTCGTATTTAAAAACAGCATTTTGATGGCACCATCTAATATATAAATAACTAATTAAAAGTAATAGATAGTATACAAAAAGTAAACAATCATAAAAAAGAATATAAAAATTAAATAACTAATTAAAAGTAATAGATAGCATACTACATCATTAACCCAGGTTAAATAAACAGCGACATTTTAATGCGTCTTTCACAATGTAAATAAAAACATTTGTTTATTTTTACACCAGTACATTAACCATAAAAGTAAATTAACCACGAAGCACCAAGCCACAGAATGAACAGCTTATTGGCAGAAAATAACATGAAAACTATGATTAAGTGTAGGATTCCACTTTTACATAGCATATTAGACGATTAAATGCACTTAATAACTTGAAACGGTAAAATTAAATATTTTAAAAGGAAGGGACACACTTTTGAATTAAAGCATCCAGGAAAGAACAATATATTGGATTGTCTAAAAAGTATTGAGCTCCTAGAGCTCAAATTGAGAATATAATTATTGCTATCGGAAAATGACATTATGAAACCAAGTATACACCATTTTGTTTCATGAACTTCCGCTATTTTCTAGCAGCATCAAAATTCGGTTCCTACAGAACGTCTACGGTTTCTGGTGACATATGGTTTTCACAGACCATTTTTGAAACTAAACACCAATTAAGGAATTCTACAGATATCGAAACAAATGATAGTCTCATGACGCTAGGCCGGGCTACACGGTGAATGCATTAAAAATTTCCGATCAACTTCTCTCAATTTCTAACGGGTCGTTATGTATATAAGCTCTGGCATTGTCAATGTGATATAAACAAACGTTCTGTTTACTCCAGCCGTTCCTTTTAAATTGCTAAGTATGACCATTGCAACTTTTGACAATACAGGTCTGAGTCTATTATTCTGCCGGGCGGCGGTAATTAGGGGAGGAACAGCAATGAGTATCTTAGAACGATCATCTTCACCTCCATTAAAGGAGCATCTGCAAGCAGCAACTTCAACATCGGAATTTCCAGATTGAAAGAGACGGAAGCATCTGCTGACTGTTGCTTTTGATAGCGTATTTCGCCCATAAACAGCATAAATTTCTTCTCCGACATGCGCAGCATATGTGGCTTTATCGAAATAGAATTGTAAAATATAGTGCAGTTTTGCAAAAAGTTCACTTACCTTCATGGCGCAATATATTATGTCTGAGTATAAAAATTACAACACTTTTTGCATATCTACTAGCTTTAAATGGCAACTGTGAAATGACATTCGGCCTGACCCGCTGCGGTTCATATAACTTGAGATTTGGGATACTGATATTATCTTGTAAAGAAAAGTTTCAATACATTTTAGATTACCTATACAGACTACAATATGAACAGATGTTACACTAGTGTTTACAATTATTCTGTAATTTTAATAAAGTGATTCTCCATTAAGAGCATAAAGACATTAAAATTCCATTGATATAATTATTCCTGGAAACTGTATGCAACAGGACACGAAAGCATACCACTGAAAAGATATTTATGCTCAAAATATAAACTCATTTGATCACATTCTTGTTTCTGTGTAGATTCTGTTTATTTCTTGCTTTTAGAATGGAAATTTTAAGGTTTATTTGGTGTGTAACTGAATTTTGGCCATATATTTTGTATATAAATCTTTATCTGTTGTATAGAATTAAAGACCTTTCAATTCGGAATAGAACAACGTTTAAACTGTTATAAATAGCTAAACTAGAAAGCCAAATATGGGTAAGTACGCTCCTGGTGGGCTTCGGCTGTCATCATGTTAACCATTTTCCATGAAATTCGGCTCTTTTTTGGAAGTTTTAGGAAAATGCATTCTTAATGCACTCTCAGAAGCTTCTGCAATACCATATAAATGCGGCTCTGAGAACCTAGTCCATTGAGGTGCAAATTTTAGTTACGCTAGAAAATGCCAATAAAGGCAATCTGGTAAATAATAGTATGCAAGTCCAAGGAGGAGTCGGTTATTAAATCAGCTCAGATACCTTGGGGTTTAAAGAGAGTTAGCTGAATTGTGTTTTAGAGTTTATCTGTATGAGACTTTTGGGAATTAACAATGTTTTTTATGCATCAAGAAGGAATACTTAACATCTGTGTTGTTCTTGACCTAGTTACAGCTCAAGAACTATTTAGTTCAAGTTGCTATTTACTATATAGTTACTATTTTGCTAGTTACTATTTGCTATAGTTACTATTTTGATATTCATCATTATTATTTAAACAAATTGCTTGGAAATGCCGCTGAAAGCCATTATGGAAATGATTGCTATCAGAAGAAGCAATAATTAATGTTCCTGAACTAAGGAAGGGAGAAGCAGAAATGAAAAAAAAAAGAACTGCTATTATCAAAGAAGAAATTACGAAAACTATGAATGAGAAAGCAGCCGCTCTAGTAAAATTCTAAATTTTTCTAGAAATTTCGAATAGTGAATGTAAAATCGGAAATGTTAGAGACTTTAAATAAAGGAAACGTCAGTGTTACTAATGAAATTTCTGTCACAAACTAAATGAGAAATACAGACATTAGAAAAGAAATTTCCGGAACCGGCTTCATCTATACAAACTTTTTGCCTCAGTCATCTCGCTCCGTAATCAGACAATGATCACATATGGGAAATCATTGTGAAACGTATTCAAAACTCCACTTGAAATGATTTCGCAGGCAAATTCGTGGGAAGCTGTCACCAAAGCGTTAGCCTTAGCTGCCTGTTTAGGAAAGCAGCTAATATCTTGCAGATACTTCCAGCCGAGAAACTTCAGAAGCTGATGTCTGCTTTCAAGAAACTTTTAATGATAAGTACCGAGATGGCCCAAATTTCATTTGAACTACTAAAACTGCGCTCAGCAATAAAGTACTATATTCGTATTCGTAGAAACTGACACCTTAGTTTATGCTCTAGAATTGCAGTTTAAGGAAAAATTTCTCAAACATCATCATCGACTCCAACTTAAAACCAGACACCAAAAAATCAGGAAAGATATTTCAAGAACTAAAGATTCATGCTGAAAAATGAACTTAGCTGGTATTTACGGACTGCGGACAGAAAATTAAAAACACACCGAATCTCCATTATTTTGTGGATGCTGATATAATTTACATCTAAAAATCGCTTTCGCTTCAGAATTCTGATTCAACATTTGAACAAATAAAATAATCAAAGCTTCTTACCTGTCAGACGAGATCAATTCAATACAATATTCTATCCAATTTTATTGAAGACACAGACAATACACGACGAAAAGAAAACACTTATAATTACAGTTGCATATAGAGTTCGCTCTTAAGATTTTAGAGTTCACCATTCTTCGCAGTCTCAATCGCAATTAATTTTAACTCAAAAGGAAGTCAGACGCACAGCGCCATCTGGCTCCTGTAATTATAGTTTCTACAGATGCTATTAGGGATCCCAATGTACAACGAGCACTCCAGAGAGCTGATAAAGGTTTTAAGAGTGCTCTTGTGTACGCTGTGACGTCGTGAATGTGCCAGTAGTAAGGAAAGTAACACCAGTGATACATCAGTCACTTTATTCACAACACCATAAAAACAAGACACGGATACAAAATTCAATCAGCATACATTTGGAAAACATTAATAGATACCCGAGTTGGTGACACGATCAGAGGCGCTGGCCATGATGGCACTCATCACTCTTGGCCTAATAATATTTCCAGACTTTCGCTCGCTGGCGGAGCTTCCCCTCTCTCTCTCTCTGCGATCCCACGTCGAAAACACTGCTGTTATCCTCACGCAGGCGGAGTACTCTGTAGCGTCTTGCCATCCAGCGTTCATTATAACGCCATGAAAATGGAGGCTGCTTAGAAAGCTATCAGAAGAGATCTTTGTCCTGTAAGTGTCAACAGCGCAGCAGACTCAGTGATGAGAGTGGTGACGGAACTGACGATAAAGAAAGAGATAGTAGAAGCTGTCAAATCTCCAGGGCGCAGTAATATTAAAGTGCTGGAGCTGTGGCAATGAAGGACATTTAAGGAAGCAATGTCCTCTGAGTAGAGGACAAACAAATGAAAATTATACGAAAGAGCAAAAATAATCGAAAGGGAAAAAATCATCTGTCGATGCTCCAGATATCGTCACTTCAAGTTGAAAATTGTGGATTGCATGTCGGAGGCAAAATAAACGGATCTTAGCTGATGTAATCCGGCAAATGTTCTGAAATTTCTGTATAGGGCTCTATCTCTGACCTCACAGAGTCTGAAGAGAGAGAAACAGTTTGTACACGGGAAAATGATTATTCATGAACTTGCATCTTGTGCTTATAAGCACACTGTAAGTGGTTCCTACAGATCCATCTACCTTAGTTTTTACTTTCAAAAGAAATACAAATTTTGTATAGACGTAAAAAATAATGGACTTTGCACTGCTAATGACGAAATGAATGAATGAAAATAAATTGTGTTACTACAGGATATCTACTCTGAAAGGAATTTTAACTGATATTGCCTTTGTGAACTAAATGAAAGAAAATGTGCCGATCACAGTTGCCAACTTAAGTAACAAGCTTCGTATTTTTACGAAAGGAGAGGATTCTGCTTCATGCTGCCCTGAGACAAGTATTGCGCGAAGTTCCATTGATTAATAGCAACTCTGGCTGGATTAAAAGATTTATTTGCAATCACAGAATTAAATGCTAATCAGATTCATAAGAGTTTAAGTTATTTATAGTTATTTATAAGTTATTTAAAAGAAAAATTTCATGTCGTCTTCCTCTAATGATATTGCTTGCATGTAAAAAATAATGAATAAACGATACTGGACTATTACAAGAAGCTGTTTGCCTATCAAGTAACATCCTCGATCACTCCGCGAAGAATCGAGAACACCTCAGATATGCTACTTGATTTCTCTACTTTGGATTTGAAGAGTGGCTACCGGCAAGTGGATACAGACAATAACGATTGTCAGGAGTCTTCATTTACTATTGGTAAACTCAACAGCCCTAAACTGTGAGTAGATAGAAAATAAGAGTTCTGCGACATGCGGTGCGGTGTGCGGGGTAGGCGTGGTCAGTGAGGTGCGCGCGGTGCCTCGTGCAGGTGTATTGTGCAACGTCCCTATGTTTCAAAGTTTTTATTTTTTGTGGCAACGACAATATTTGATTATGTTTATGGCAACGAGTTCTTGAACAGCGTGTTTGGAATATCAGTTTTATTGTTTTTAGTTATTTAATACGGGATTATTTTTTATTATTTAATCTTTTTAATTATTATTAATCATAATACTTAATTATTTTCCTTTATTCTTTTAAGTATTTAATCATTATTTTTAATTATGTTTCATTATTTAATTATGAATCATTTTTAATTATTTAATCCGTCATTTTTTTAAATTAGTTTTAATTGATTTAGAACCATTTCCCCTGAATTTTAAAAATAACTCAACGGCCGGGATTCGAACTCGCTTTCCCTGGGATGGGAGTCTGGCGCTTTACCGCTCAGCTACCTTTCCATGCTTCAAACTTGTTATTTCACCTTGTCCACCCTCTTTGTCCATTTCACCTTGTACAGAGGAAACCGCCATGATGTCACTAGGCTGAAGGATAACGCACGCATCAACCTCATGTTTTAGCTTTCTAATCCATCCTTTATTCTTTGCTGCTTCAAATATAAGATTTTTCCACAGTTTAATTTTTTTCCTTTATTATTAGGATATTTTTCATTGTTTTCTTTTTTCTTCTCGTTTTTACTAAATTAAATTTACATGTTTTACTTTTCCAAACGTAAATTTTACTGTCGCAAATTAATGTTTCCACAATTTTATTCCCGTAGAAGAAATTTATTTTTACATTTTCTTTTCACTTTTTATTTTGCAAATTTTTTCCCCCATATTTAATCCTTTTCATATTTACACTTTAAAAACTTTTTTTTCTACCGAAAATATTTGTAAGAGCGAAGGTCAAATGCCCACTTAAAGTTTCAAGAGACAGCTGGCATGTTTCCTCCGCTAGAACCACTTTTTAAGGAAAACTGCCTGATAATCAATTTTGTATTTCAGATTCCAGATTTTGGAGAATACTTGATCTTCACTATACTACTTTTTAGTAAATTTGCTTTTATATGCCATGTCATTCCAAAAATAAACTTCTAATATTTTCACATTCTACTTAACTTCTTAGATCTGAAGAATTTCTTTTACTTCCAAATTTTTACCTTATACCTACATATGCTGCATTTATTCCATTCGTGAAAACTTACGGTTACGTGAAAGATTTGGAATACTAAAGTTCATATGTATGTTGAATAATGAGAACAAATTCGCCATTCAGTCATAATTGATTAATACTCTGAATAAGAAAATTTTAAGAAAATATCAGTTTCATTCGCGTGAATAAAATAAACACAATTTTCAAAAACATCTAAGAAATCTATCAGTGTCAACATAAACGATTTACAAATATATTTTAAAGTATTTAAATAACTCATAGGCTGGAAATAAATAAAAAAAGTATCGAGAATTTATTGGCATATACCAACAGCAAAGATAAAATAGTTTTCAATAGCAAACATACCAATAGCAAACAGAAAACAGTTTCGAAAATGTGACTACCGACAGCGTACTTTCAAAAGTTTACAAAAAGGCAACGACGACATCACAAATACATAAATTTTGTGGAACATGACATTATTTAAAATTTTTCGTTCCAAATTTTAGTTCTGATATAGAAAAATATACATTAAATAATTAAACGTGGGTATTCATGTACATGTTTGTAAAGAAACAAATATGTAAATATTTTGGTAATAATATCGGTAAGTTAGGAAAATTTTCTGTACTAAAACGAAATTCTTTGGAAAAGCGAAAAGTTAATAATCATTTCGATTCTTCATTTGAAAACAAGCATTATAGATTAACTAATTAATAATTAACCAAGAGTGCAGCAAAGTACATATATAAATTATTTTGCCACTGAGTTATGAACATTTGAGTAGGATATATCCAGAATCTTCTGAATTTGTATTGAAACGTTCAGTTTAAAGTTTAAGCTTTTAATAAAAAACCCCTGTAATAGTGAAATACTGGTTAAAACTGTGCTAACAGAAGGAAAAAACGTACCTTTTTTAAAATATTCGCATGATATGTAATAAAAATGAAAAGCATGGCCCCGGTTCAGGAATGCAATACAAGACGTTAAGTAAGTAAAAGTTTCGAAATTTAGTTTTTTTGTCACATACGAAAGCGAAAAATAGCAATATATTAGCACTGAACTAGGAAACAAATTTTCAAAGATAATCAAGTGCTTTGAAAATTAATTAAAAAGTATAACATGTACAAATTTTTTCTGCGTAATAAGTTATGGATGTTTTCGTTTCAGTAGACTGAAGTCGGAAAGTACAAATTTGGTAATGAAGCACTCATTTCAGCCTTTAAGATTTTATTAAAATGCAATAAATACATGTTTGAGCTAATAAAATTCGACCTGAAAAAATGAGCATTTAGGGGGAAACGTGACTTTCTTCACGTATTCACTTGATACGCAATACAATAAGTTATAAGATAACCCTGGTTCATCAATACAATCTATTAGGTATGTACGGTTAGTTGTTCATTTCGAATATGATAAAGAAGAAACTTTGAGTCAGAGAGAAACATGTTTACAAAATAAGGGTTCTTATTTTCGTAGAAATTTAAATCAAAGGGTTGATGTTTCTTATGAAGATGAGACATTTTTTAGACATGTTTCTAAAGAAAATAGTATATAAACTTCTTTTTAAGAAAGAAATAGACGTCACAAGAAAATCTATGACAATGCAAGTCAGTGATCATGGTGACTTAGACAAAATATTCAATGTCTGTATGAGCTGGGTTAAAAGTCTCCGTTATCTACATGCGAATACATCAGTGTCAGAAAAAATTAATCTATCCCTATAGTATACTAAGATAAAAGTTCTATTTCTTTTCTTAATTTCTGGTTCAGCGTGGTAGTGTTGTTGAAGTTAAATCTTCCAAAGTGTAACAAAATTATCAAAAGAAACAATATAACTATTTAGTAAAAATTTATTCCCAAGTCTTTACAAGGCGTCGTAAAAGATAAACAGAAAAAGTATTTGAAAATTAAATGATTTGCAGTGGCAATAATGTTAAAAAAAAAAAAAAGAGGTAATATTCAAAACTGTTATGTAATACATACCTAGCTACTTCAGTTGTTGAATTAAAATATCTTAATTGTAATGATTTATCTTAATTCTGTTATCAGACTTAAAGGTTATTAATTTGTTTTTATTTTGTAGTTGATCTTAAATTTTATTTGTCTTGTTGAAAAGTAATTGTTGTCATTTAATTTTTTGTGACAGTTTTGGTTAACTCTGATTTTAAGTTGCTTGAGTAATTAATTTTTCTTTTTCCTTAAGGTAGTTTGGTTAACTATTTAAATTTTTGTTTAGTTAATACTTATTCTTAATTTGGTTGCTTAATGTTTAATCTCTTGTTAAGTTGACCCTTAAGGTCAATTTTTTTAAAGCACTTTTAAAGTTTTTGCTTACACAAGTTGGTGTTAAAGTTTTAATTAAGTTTTGTTAATGTACCCCCTTTTCTGCTAAGTTGGGATACATATTTTCTGACTATGGTGGTTGTGTTTGGTGTTGCAGAAAACATAAAAATTTTTCCAATGTGATTATTATATTTTCATTGAAGTAATTTTTATTTTCTGATTATGGTGGTCGTGTTTGGTGTTGTAGAAAACATAAAAAATTTTTCTATGTGATTATCATATTTTAATTGAAGAAATTTTCTTCGGTCTTGTATTAATTTAGTATTTTAAAAAACAAATCCTTAATTCTTTTAGAAAAACTTTTTACGTTGCCTTTTGGGAAATCAAGATTTATGACTTTGTTGTAACATTTGTTCGTCCTGCCAGACAGTGGTCTGGGAAATATCTTTCATCAAGTGAGAAATCTGCACCCTGCTGGATCAGTTTTTTTTGTATGCAACTACGCCACGCCAAGGTTGAGGGGTCGGGGTGATTCGCTTCCTTGCAGGCGTTCACCATGCTAGAATGGGACCATGGGTCGAGGCTAGCTCCTGCTGACAGGTTGATGACCTTGGAGGATCGGCGATTAACACCAACATACAGCATCCCAACTCCCTTGATTCACCTTCCAGTTGGATTCTTTCCCCTTGGTTTGCCGTGCACTTGGCTTGTTTTGTACCATCTCGGATCGCCAAACGAGTATTTGGCGGAAAGAAGAAAAAGGCTTGCAGCGATCTACGGGGAGGAGACATTTGGCAGACGGCGAGAAGGAAAACTTTTCGGAAGGTGGTCACGAGTCCAGAAAGCAGTCGCTCGTCCCAAGTAGCCGTCTAAGTGAACAGTGAATAGATGTCTGAAGTAATGGAGGAGAGAAAACCACCTATGGAGAGCGACGCAGTGATGACGAAACCCAGATAGAAGGGGCGGAAGGCTCTGAGGCTGCCATTACCTGCTCAGCTTTACTAACTTTCATTCTCTTTCCTTTCTAGATTAAATATGGCTGAAAGTGTCTTCCATGCCCTCTGTTAAGTGACAGCATGTATCTTCAGGAACGCTGTTAAGTAGTTTTTAGCTTCTTGTTGAATAACGGTATGAAAAGTTTTATTTTATTTTGAACAACACCTCCACCACCAAATGTATATTTGGTACCAAATCTGTTTACCTTTAATAAATCATATATTTAATTTAACTTAACTTGTAATGTCTTCACCTATAACTTAGAACACTGGACCCAATAGATTTAATTAAAACTTGAACGGGTTATTATATTATATTATATTAAACACAACGCAAATGCTAATTCCTTCTGTTGGAGTATTATCTGGTACTAATTACTGTTTTTTTTTAACACACATGTTTTAAAGTCTAAATGTTATTTTATCTTGTATGTCACAAAAATTTTACACCCAATGCAGTATTTGTTATAGTCATGTGATTTAGAGTTGTTATTCTAATTTTGACTTTCATGTGTTATTGAACATTGAACTATTTAAAACTTAAAAATTTAAATTAGTAAACTAGTAAAAAACTCCAGCAAAACAATTTGTACAGACTTACGTATTGTTTTGAATATTACCATGGTTCAAGTGGTTATAGATTATTATGTTCAAATGGTTATAGATAAGGTACTTCTCAAACTCGGTTTATGAAAACAAGATAATATCACAGTCATTCGCAAATAACCTTCGTAAAAATTGAAAATTTTATGCTCAAAATTTACTTGGGATGCAGAAAAAGAAACATTGAAGGATTCAAAGTGAAGATACTTATGTAAACTTTCCGGAATGAAATGTACAGTATTTCAGGAAATATTCACTTTACTTCTAACTTGTGTGTAATTTTGTTAAAACATATGTAATGAACATATGTGAGACACGAACGGTGTATTTGGATGCGAAAAATAACAAACATATAGCTATCTGACAATGAACGAAATTTCATTGTAAAATGTAATGGTATGAGAAGTAGAAAAAATAGTAATGAACTACTGAATTCGGTTAATTTTCATCAAAAACGCATTAACAATTCTGCATACTGATAAAATTTTACTTAAATTCTCTAATTTCATGGCTTTCCTCAGACACTGGGAAGCCCAACGGTTGTCTGAGCATAAAATGGGTTACTTCAAAGATATTAAAGAAATAGCGTTTGGGGAAAATATGGACATTTTCAAGAAAAAAAGTGTTCTCTTAGGTTCTTTCGGTATTATAATTATAAACAAAATGCAAAAATTAAGTAAATACGTAGATAAATCTCAGGAGAAAACGGTAAAGTAAGACGAAATGTTTTCTTAAAGTCTATGTAAATGGGGAACAGTGATCATAATAAATAAAAAAAAAAAATCATAGTTCATATACAGTGCACTAACATTTTTTTCTACCGATCTATGAATTCATAACAATCAGCGAAAAAAAGTCATTTATCGCGTTCGCTTGCTTAAGGTATATTCTCTCGTAATTCTAATCGTTTTGAATTGTATTATTTCTCAAGTTGTAATATTTCTGAATTTAAAGCTTTAAAACACAAAAATCACTCTGATTTACCAACTTGTGCCTAAATGTAGAATACAACCATCAAAACTGAAGATTTTAGTATAAGTAAATATACTACAGACAAAATAAAACTGAAAATACTTCATTATTTTTCATGCCTTGTTCATAAAACTAGTTAAGGTTTTTATTCCTGACTTATAACGTTCGGAACATTTTCAGAAAAAATGTTCATTTCTTATTCATGTTTTGCATACTCAGATACTAATTTTGTTGGAAATCTGGCATTTTCTTATTCCATTTTATATTTCACTATTACGGTTTGGCTTGGAAAAAAGTTTTTTTCTATGGATATGGCATACCTCTCCTATATGTCTGTGACTGTTCTAATAAATTACATTACCAACTAGTGTTAACTCATGTTAAGAATTCAAGTGATGTTTTCACAATAAGAAAACCAAGGTTTAGAAAATGTTTAGTGGTTTTAGGTAGGATGTGCACAATAAAATCCAAGATATTTTTGTAAAGTGTTTAAAAACCATAATATGGGTTAGTAATATAAAGAGATCCTTCTGCTGAATAAAAAAAGGAGTGTTCTGAGTATATTCATGTAAATGTCTGTAGAGTAAAATAAAAAGAAATGAATACTGTTGGTACGTAACTGAACTAAACTAGGTAGAAATGACCCATGTATTGGTTTGAGCGAACTTTGACATGAAAAAAAATTTATTACTCCTTATAGAATTTCTTCAAAGTCTTACAGTAAAGAAACTTGTGTAAGTCTGAAAAAACATTTAAACTCTGAAAAAATGATTTTTACTCCTGTATTAGCTTAAGCCTAACCTGAATACAACTTTATTCTGGATATAGACGGTAGCAATGAAGAAACTGAAGCTTTCCTTTTACAAAAAATTGGCATCCAGAGCAAGGAGCATGCTCTTGCGTGTTTACATAAAGGCCTTTCAAAGCCGAAAAGAAATTACTGTATTAGCATAAAAAAACTCTTAGCTATTGTAAAGATAACAGAACATTTTCATTGTTATTTGAACGACCTCAAATAACATCGTGTTGATTCACAGCTAAAATTAACATTTGGTTCTAAATGAGATGTTGACAGAAATTAATTATGAGATGAACTTTCGAGTTTCTTTCAAGAAGATAACGTAACACACGTCCAGGTATTAAGGTTTATTTAAGAGCACGTTGTTCAAGAATTGCATCCAAACCATCCTGATAGCCCCCCAGTGATCATACTACTAACTATACCAGTAGTAAGTGTAGCAAGAGGATAACGTAGTTTCTTTAAACTTAAATTAATGAAAACTATTTAAAATTCAAGAAATGATAAGCATGATTGAGTGGACTAGCAATATTATCAAAAGAAAGAGATGTTGCGGATAACACTTTTTTTCTGCTTTAACAAGAGACTTTTTAGATTTTTTTTCAGGCAAACTTAGTTATAAATTTAATTAGTTTAAAACTGCTTTCAGAGTTAATTATTTGTAAGTTAAAAATATTAAAAGTTTTTTTTTAATTTTTTTTTTTTTATAAATTAGTAAATAAATAATAATAATTATAATTCATATAAGTTCACAGACCAAATTTCGATCGACCCATGGAGCTTTAATTATAATTTATCTATTGGTCTATTTTTTTAGAAATGTTCTGTCACAGTTTTAGTTTTTGTGAGGTCACCGAAAACATTCTTACCCAGGGTACCAAATATGCTAAAGCCGGCTTTGACTCTACTTCTATAGTTTATCTTCATTTAAAATATTTTCAAATTTTTAGAGCATGATTTTTCTAAAGCTTTTAAAATATGAGCAAAAGCTACAAAATATTAATATTAAGGAAAAAATATCAAATTAATAATTAAAAGTAGACATACCATCCTCAGGTGGTAAAAGCTTATCTATTGCCTTTTTAGCTTGAAGAGGCCAGATTTTTCGAATTGTCTCTTTAAGTTCCCTATCTGCTTGGTCCATTTCATCAACTATAAAATAAATTATTTCAGCATGAAATAAAATCCTTTGGCTCAAATATAATAAACTCATAAAATTTTATTTCATTTCACAAAGTTTAATGCTGATGATTATGTAGCATTAAAAAGTCTGAATTCATCTTTCAAAAATTTCATATATGACTACAGATTAGAAGAAATAACTGTCAATGGACTTTAATATACTGCAAGTATCTTTTCATTATATATCTTGCTGCAGATTTCTGTAAATTTTTTAATCCTTTTTGAATGCATTACTGTTTTTCTGCATTGTTGAAAAAATTGTTTTACTTAATTATTTATTTACTTTCTGCCTTGAGGGTGGTAACTTAGGTTTATTTTGTGTTTAATTGAATTTGTGGCTATATATTTTATATATAAGTGTTTATTTATAATATAGAGTACAAAATATTTGAGCTCTAAGTTCTGTATCGTTTAAACTATACAAACAAGTAAAGTAGAACAGCGAGTTATATGCAGATAGATATGCTTCTGTAGACCTTGGCGGCAACTGTCGTTAAGTCGACGACATTTGGTGATTTCTAACTAATTTAATGATCTTGGGGTTGATGCGAGAAAATGAATTTTCGAAGTCCTCCGATTGGCAGTTTGTTGACATAGTTTGCTCGAAAGCTGCCCACCTTAGCGGTGCACCTAAGCTTCCAGAAGCCCGTGATTCAAGCCTATATAAACAGGACTTCGAGAGCTAGGACGAATTAGATGTCTGTCAGCTATGAAAGCCTGCAATTCAATTCTGAATAAAAAAATCTAATTTTCTTGTAGGTATGCCTAGAAATACATCTACTTTAAGGTAATCCTAAAAATTTTATAAGTTATAATTCAAAATGTTTTCCAAAAATTTATAAAAATTACGAAAAACTGCAAATTAAAAAAAAAAAACAGAAGATATCTTTGAATTTTATTTGGACTGAGCCTTAACTTCGAATTGTGAAAGAAGGAATGAAGTAAGTTTAATAAAGAAAAAAATAATAATAAATGTATGCCAAAATTCAATTATTATTGGAAGAGCTAAATTGTTGAAACCTACTGTGCTACTTCTTTCGCAATTGAAGCAAACTCCAATGATGGAACACAGAAATAACTTTATTTAATACTCAAAATGGCGACATATAATAAAAAAGAGAAAAAGTATTCTAAACTATTTAAAAATAAAAAAATAAAAAATCTGAAAGATTTCAGATTTTAAATTACGTCCAAAGGCGCGTTTTTTTAACGTTTCGTGTGCTACCTTTTTTTTATTAAATATCATGTACTACGTACTCAAACCATAAAATTCAGTTCAAAATCAATATCGCAAAATCATTTTAAAATGAACATATCTTTAGAATTTCCGTAAGTCTCGTGCGCTGGAGATAGAAATGTTTTTTTTTTTCCCGTACAGTGTTGCCATTGCTCGCTTTGAAATCATTTAGTTTGTTAATCAGAAATTCGTTGAAATGTTACAAAACATAAAATCGATAATAAAGCAAATTTCAAATTCAAAATTAGGGCTTCCAGATGTCCATACTCGCAGTAGGATTACGTCATTCAAAATTCGATGGCTCTAGGTTTTATCACAATGCGAGAAACATGCATACATTTATGCAGATTTTTCATTTTTTAAAATTTAATGCAGAGCGGTAACATTTAGTGACAACAATTTGAAAAGTGAAACGGGCATTCAGAGTGAATCGACGCAAAATCGCAAAACGAAAGTAATAGTCCTTCGGGACTAAATCCCTTTGGACTAAAAATAATTACATTCTTAGTGCGAGAGCCGCACGCGACTCTCGAGCCTGCTTTTAAAACATTGCCATTAAGATACATATTAATGTTATTTAAATTGTACAAACGATTAGCAACAATATTTAAAACTGTTACAACCTCTCCTCCAACGGAGAGACTTTTTCCGAAGGGAAAGGTTCTGTAAAATTCATACAATAAATAAAATGAAATAAAATAAACTTGCGTTACATACACTAAGAGATATTGCATTACTTAATTCTACTCAGAACATCTACGTTTTCGTGCAAAGATCCCTTGCAACGAATGATCTTAAAATTATAGGGTTGTAATGAGAGTGCCCAGCGTGTCAATCTAGAGTAACATTTATAGTTGGATTGTAACCAGACCAAAGGGTTATGATCAGTTTGAATCATGAATTCTTGCTGACCATCAAGATAAAAATGCAGCTTTTTGATAGCATAGATGATGGCTGCGCACTCCTTTTCGGTAATACAGTAGTTCTTTTCAAATTTAGTAAATTTTTTGCTGATATACAAGATAGGATGCTCATGTTGTTCACCATCTAAATGGAATAGTACTATACCCATGCCGTTATCAGAGGCATCGGTTTGTATAATAAACGTTTTATCAAAGTCGGGAGCATAAAGAATGGGTTTCTTGCATAGCAACTCTTTTAAATGTTTAAAAACTTGGTCACATTTTTCAGATCATGGTACCTTTCCTTTTTTAGTTACCTCCTTCAAAGTGTCAGAGAGGGGTGAAGCAATTTCCGAAAATCTCGGTATGTACTGCCGATAATACCCTACTAGTCCTAAAAAAGCACGTACTTCTTTTTTGGTCTTAGGTGCAGCATACTCCTTTACAGCCAGGATCTTTACGTCATTTGGAGTTCGTTGTTATTGTCCCACAACATGGCCTAGGTATCGCACTTCATCTCTTGCAAAGTTACATTTTGATGGTTTTAGTCGTAAGTTTGCTTTATGTATTTTACAACCTCTCCTCCAACGGAGAGACTTTTTCCAAATGTTAGAACTGAACGTTCCAACTGAACAGACGTTAAGTTGCTTTTCCCAGTTTTCTGAGTAAATGGCAATGTCATCCAGATATGGTACAGCGAATCCTTCGCATCCAGCTAGGACTTTAGTCATAACTTTGCTAAAAAAGTATGGCGCATTTTTCAACCCGAAGGGTAAATGTAGAGGTCTGAAGCTTCCAAAACTAGTTACAAATCTTGCTTATCTCTGTACTCTTTCTGTTAATGGAGTTTGCCAGTAGCCTCTAGATAAATCTAATAGGGTAATATATTTTGCTTTTGCTACGGTTTCGATACGTTCTTCAATATTAGGTAAAGGATAGTATTCAGTTTTAGTAACAGCACTGAGTTTACGATAATCAATACAAGGCCGAGGATCCTTTGATGGAGATTCTATCAAAATCATGAGAGATGTATAGTCCGATTCTCCCGCCTCTATAACTTTGAGATCGAGCATTTTCTGAATTTCTTTTTTGAGAATTTCAGTCTGTCGTCGTGACAGTCCGTATGGCTTTATTTGTATTGATTCGTTATTTAATACCTCAATATCGTGAGAAACTATGTTTGTTAGTCCAGGATTATTAGAAAAACAACCAGAATATTTCCATAAAACCTTTCGTAAATCTTCTATTTGCTAGAGTTTCAACCTTTTCTCGAGCTCGTTATCTTCTATGACGTCCGAGAAATTTAATATACTATGATTGGAAGGTTAATGAGGTATGTCCATTTCTAAGTCGACTTCCACTTCAGTTATGATATTAATCATTTCTGGTCTTTTGTAATATGGTTTAAGCATGTTAATGTGATATACTTTATTCGGCTCATTTTGTTCCGCGAAACTTGCAACATAATTGGTTTCTGAAATTTTCTACTCTATTTTCCCAGGTCCTTCCCATTGTACCTCTAGACTGTTTTGACGATTTGTAGTTAAAACTAGAACTAAATCTTCTGTAGTAAATTCTCTTTTCACTGCATTCGGATCGTACCATGTTTTTCTCCTTTGTTGAGCTTCTTTCATATTTTCCACGGCAAGTTCTTGGCATTTTATTCATTCGATTAATAAGTTTGAAAACGTAACTGACAACATTATTTCTTTCTTCAGTCGGTTCTAGCCACTGTTCCTAAAGTAAAGTGACTGGCATTCGCAGGTTTTTCCGATGAACTAGTTCTGCTGGTGTAAAACCAGTGCTTTCGTGCGTGACTGTTCTGAGGGCAAAAAGAACTGATGGTAGATACTTCTCCCAATCAGAAGTAGCTCCTATAGATACGACTCTTAATACTCTTTTCAGCGTTCTATGGAATCGTTCAACGGGATTACTCTGCGGATGATACACAGAGCTTCTTACATGCTTAATGCCAAAACGCTCCAAAACTTCCACTGTGAAAGCACTGACAAAAGAGGTTCCCTGATCTGTTTGGATCGCTTTTGGGAAACGCATTCGACTGAAAATCTGTAAGAAAGCATCAATCACAGATGGTGAAGAAATGTCTGTCACCGCAGCATCTGGATATCTGGACGACATACACAGAGCTGTAACAATATTTTTTTCCCAATCTTTCAAATAGGTAGTGGACCAACAGCATCGACATTTATTTTAGTGAATATTTCGGAAGTGACTGGCACTAAGGTCATTGGAGCCTTCTTTCTGTAATTTCCCTTTCCAGCGCGCTGACAACTATTACAGGTTTTTACAAAATCTTCGGTTTCTTTGTAACACCTCGTCCAATAAAAATGTCTAGCCAGCCTATCCTTGGTCTTTCTGACACCCAAATGACCGGAAGTTCCTTCGTGGCACATCTTCATAATTGACGGTTTGAGTTTTTCAGGTATAACTACAAGCTGTCTTTCAAAGCCCATATTGTCTGTCGTTTTTTTAACTGAAAGGTCAGACTATAGTTCTTATTTTTGCATGTACCGTCTTTAACATCTTGGATGATTTTAGATAGTTCCTTATCACTATGTTGAAGTCGTACAACTTCTTTGGAGTCAATGTTTATTAACTTCACGAGAGCTTCATCTTCCATATTTTATTCTGGTAATTTAACTTCTTCAAGGACATCTCTGGATGTTTCATTTTCTTCCTTCATGGGTTCCAAGAGCTCTTCATCGTGTTCAGCTATTTATCTTTTCGTTTGAGCTCTAGTAGAGGCCGCATTAACCAGGTGAGGATGACTCTCAAGTTCGTTTCTTTGTTCATTCAACAGCGCAAAAGTTCGATTAGCTAATAAATATCTTCCTTTGTCGAGTTCATTTCTAATAATAGCAGTCTTGGGTATTACTCGCCCGAGATCGCAATTTAGTTCGACCTCAGCCAATGGTAAACAGGTTGGATTCAAGTCTAATGGTTGTTGTACCCACACATTTTCATCTGTCAGCATTTCCGGCGTGATGTATTTGCTACAAACTATATCAATACTAGTACCTGAATCTCTTAATATAGGAATTTTAAAACCATTTACGTAAACCATACTTGTATAAGGTAATACAAATTTATCCTCTGATTTTTCACTAATTCTGTTAAGATTAGCAGGAGATTCAGTGCTATTCTTAAGTTTTGGACATCAAGGTCTTAAATGTTTATAGGATCCACACTGATAACATTGTGGCGTGTTTCGTTTTTCATATTTATCATCCGGACCTGGACTTCTCGATTGGTGGATCCAGCTTTGCGAATTAAATTCTGATGACTATTTATTTTCAGTTTTATTTTTATTATCTGAACTCACTTTACTTTGAGTTTTGTGCATTGTATCTTTCTTTCTGCCGTTCTACTACAGGCCTTTTTTTAGAGTTTCCGCGGACGTTTTCATAGGCATCAAGTTTTTCAGCTAATTTCTTGGATGAAACCATCTCTACCTACTCGTCAAGAAAATGATCTTGAATTTCAGGAAGAACTCGACGTTTAAGTTGGTCAATCACCATCAAGTCTAACAAATGATCAAAAGTCTTAACTCCTAAGCCAGTCACCCATTCTTTGCAATAATTTTGTATTTCGTAAATGAAATCCATTCATGTGGATTCTGTACTCTTGATGTTTCGTGCATTTCTGCCTGAACTTTTCCGGCTTAGCATAAACGGTCTTAACAATAAATTCTTCACGTGTTCCAAATAGTAGCAAATAGAGACTGGTATCTCCTTTCTTGTCATCGAATTTCTGCATAAGTTGACGTAGCTCCGTTTTTGGCCGGACCTGTCGTTTAGTTTGAGACTTTGTCTCTGCTCCAAGTCTTAATCTCTTTAATTCGTACTATCCTTTCCTTCTCCGCTTTTTCCTGCCTCTTACGTTCTTCTCTTTCTCCCCTCTATTTCCGTTCTTCCTTTTCCCTTTCCTCCTTCTCTTTCCGTTCTTCTCTAGTGTCTAAGACTCCTTTGACGAATAGTTCATCATAATCTCTGCTTTCAACAATTTTCTGTTTTAAATCGACTATTTTTAAATCTACAGTCACATGAACTCTCAATTCAGTTGCGAGATTTCGCAAATTTTCCTTACGAGCTCTTCCTAAACAGGACATTACTTCTGCTTTTAAAATTTACGAACATTCTGTTTTTTATGCTTCCTTAAGGTAGCTCAATTTAATTACTGTAATTAATTAATGCTCTCAGGAATCACGGAATTAAATGCACTCTCTTAAATACACAAATCTCAAAAATGAGATGTTTAAATTATATAAAATTCATACTCTCTGCTACATTAATTTCGACTAAAATAAAAATAACAACATAGAACAAGGGATACGTTATATATATCTACGTGTTGAACAAATAAATGAATATTAAATATACTATCCATTACGGTAGTAAAATGAGGCAATTCAATATTAACAGAAAGTAATAACCTCGTATTACTAATATTAAGTTCAGTGATGAACTAATAAAATAAAGTAATTCACTATTAACATGAAATAATAATCTGGTATTACTAATATTACCTTCAGTGATGAACTAATAAAATAAAGCAATTCAATATTAATAGGAAGTAATAATCTGGTATTACTAATATTATGTTCAGTGATGAAGTGATAAAATAAAGCAATTCGATATTAACGAGAAGTAATAATCTATATCACTAATATTGCGTTCAGAGATGAACTAATAAAATAAAAATACGCACGATTATTCGATGTCGGTCGGTGCTTCCAAAAATAATTAAGACTGTGATACTTTTTTCGCAATTGAAGCAAACTCCAATGATGGAACACAGAAATAACTTTATTTAATTCTCAAAATAGCGACATACAAGCAAAAAGAGAAAACACATTCTAAACTATTTAAAAAAATAAAAATAATTGCATCCTTCGTGCGAGAGCCGCACCCGGCTCGTGCGTTTAAAACATAAAACTGTTACACTACTAGTGCGGTTTTTACAAAACTTGGCACTTTGACATAATTTGAGTGGTAGAATCGGAAATGGAAAAAAATAGTTAGGTCACTTCAGGAAAAGTCCGATTTTGAACACCTATGTTAGAACAATGCTACATATAAATCTAATATACATAGGCTGTTCAATAAGACTAATTTTACTGCCGTGAAACCACTCATCGGAATGTTAATTTCTGTGGCATAAAAAAAGTTTGTTGTCTGTATTTACAAAGGCTACCGATAGATGTGGTGTACAGGCTCATGTTCCTGAGTATCACGTAATTGAACTGAAGCATGTTTGCGGGCGCCCACGAGACGCGGCCAGTTGTCGAAATGGAAGCGTCGATGGAACAACGTTATGCGATGACATTTTGTGTTCATCTGCAAATATCAGCATCGGAGACCTTTGACATGATACGTGAAGCTTTCAACGATGAAGCATTAGTGAGGGCAAGTGTTTTTCGCTGGCATAAAACTTTTAAGAAAGGCAGGCAAAAAGTGGAAGATATTGAACGTGAGGGACGTCCTTCAATGTCCGTCACAGAGACAATGATTAACACAGCTGTGGTTATCATCAAGACGGACCGCAGAATTACAGCACGTCAGCTGCATGCTCTCTTGAATATTTCTGTAGGAAGTGTTCACTCAATCATGGCAGAACATTTGTAACTGAAACGTGTTTGTGCGCGATGGATTTCGAAACTGTTAATACCTGAGCAAATACAGCATAGAGTGGATGTGTGCACAGAATGAAAAGAAAGACTGGAACAAGAAGGCGAAAATTTCTTAAAACGCATCATCACAGCAGACGAAGCTTGGTTGTATCACTATGACCCAACCATGAAACAACAAAGTAGTGAATGGAAGCATCCGTCTTCGCCTACTCCCAAGAAAGCAAAAATGTGAAATCGGCTGGTAAAGTTATGACCATAATTTTTTTTTTAGTGTGCATCAACACGCTGTTGAACCCAGTAATACCGTAAACAGCTCGTACTACGCGAATGTCCTACGAACAATGGTACAGCACGTTCAAAGGAGACGTCCATTGTTCCGAAATGACTTCCTATTGCATCATGACAATGCCCGACCACATACTCCTCGTTGCGTACAGGACGTTTTGCAGCAGAACAAAGTAGAGATTTTACTGCACCCTCCATACAGTCTTGATCTCGCTCCATGCGATTTCCGACTGTTTCTTGAACTTAAGAAACCATTACAAGGCAAACATTTTGCAAGCAACAAAGAATGTATAAAGGCTGCGGGGGCAGGTTTGAAAAAGCTCTCAAAAAAAGGGCTTTTACATGTTTTTGAGAACTGGACAGAATGTTGGGATAAATGCATTGCTTGCCGGGGTAGTTATTTTGTAAAAGACCATGTAAATGATGACGATTAAAGGTATTATATATTTTTTATAATTTTAGTCTTATTGAACAGCCCTCGTACATATATCCTAAGTCGCACTTTCGACCATGAAATTCGCGCGCTGAATTTCGTCAATCGGCCTAGAAGAACGAGAAATATAGAACTGTTCCATTTTTTTTTGTGTGTGTATGCATGGTACATGTATTGATACAGTTATGTAGAATTAGCAATGGAGATAGAAGTTCGAAAATAAATTTAGCGTGCTGATATACTACTGCGTTGAAAATTATGTACATTATGCATTTTTCAAGTTCATGGCATTTACTCGTATTTCTTTTCTTTTCTCTGACTATGTGGCAGGGTGCTGTCTAGTTATTTAATCGATTGAAGATTCTACAAGCTATTTCCATACATTTCTGGATACACCTGAGAACGTATGTATTGCAGCAGATGTTATTTGTCCAAACATGTTTGTTTTCAGCTGCTAGAATGCGGAGATGATAAGCACTTCTTTCTGGGCAGTCAAAAGAGTAATGGTCAGGATCTCCAACCTCTCCATATATCCGCTGAGCACTGTCACGGAAGCCGAAAATGAAATCAATATTTCATGTCTGGGCCATGTCCCGTCAGGAATTGAGCTCACAAGTAGCATTGTGTAATTTATCTCTGATCTTAGGAAGGCAATTATATACTCTCCGGCCAGTGTCTCGCTGTTCCAGGAACTTTGCCCCTGTTCCGTTAAAAATCCTCTAGTGGTCGCTGCCATGTACGACTTCAGGTATGGTATCTACAATATCCGCGTACATTCATCCGTAGCTGCCAATTTGTCAATTTTCCCAACTTTTTCATTGCCGTGCACTCCACGGACCCACTGCAGCTTCTGTCTGATATTTGCCAAGTAGAGTAACATTCTCTAGATCGCCTTGACTATGGTGTTCTACTTTTCCAAATTTGTCTAGAGTGCGGATTCGATGCTGAATTAGCACATATGGTTAATTAGTGACGAACTAGAATGCTGTAGTGAATTGCTGGTCTAAGTACTGCAAGCTCAACCTGAAACACTGTAATGTTTGAATTTAATCTTCGTGCCCAAATAAATACATTCCCGGTGACTTGTATTACACAGAAGCCACAGCCTGAACCTTGGTCCGGCTTTGATCCATACAGGATATGATTCGAAAGTTAATGGAGCTTGTTATTTCATATCAAGAGCGAATTTTGCTCGGTGACAGGGCACTGTTTTGATTACTGAGCTCATAGTCACTACTAATGAATTCTTTGTTCCACAGAGATACATTGATGTACAGTCTAAATGCGCAAACCAAGGGATTTTCCCTTTACTCAATGAGATGGAGGGGGCAAAGGGCAGCTAGGACCTTTGGTGTACTGTTACGAAATGTTCTGTATCACTGATAGATACTCAGGTGAAAAAATAGCTATGTAGATATGAGCGGCAAGCATATACATTTTGTATGCTGAAAACCCCCTATGGTGGTCCCATGCAAGGGTATTTTTTCCGCTGCAATCTAATACCATATTCTTATCATCTGAGAGGGTACTTTCCACTTGGCTGTTGTGATTCTGTTGAATGAGTGCATTCATTATTTAATTTGCACGATATATTCATGCTAAATCACTCACAACATTAATGAAAATACCCAAGTTTTACATGTGTTCCACAATTTTAATGCTATTTCCGTCAATTTTTATACAAGGTGTACGAGTATGTCTTCGACCTGAATTAATAAACACGCATGCAGATATAGTGAGCTTATGATGTTTTGCCCAGCTTGTGAATAAGTTCACTGCAGGTTAGGCTCTACTCTCTTGAGTTTCACACTTTCTTCTCTTTAGTTTCATAATTTCTTCTGCTTCATACTCTCTTCTTCCTTTTAGAACTAGCAAAAATCATCTGCATATGCCTGAATGTTCATATTTTCATCATTCTCTAACAGTCTGCTGCTATGTCCTGTATGTACTGTTAAGATCTGAGTCTGCTACTATGTTCCACAATAATGGCCCAAGACTAACTATGGGCAGCCCCTGTGTATGGAGGTCACATTGAAGTGGCCTAGTTCTATCTGTTAATTAGCTCTTCAACAATTTCTATAGAGTTTTGGGGCAGGCCATATTTTCAGTCTACTTAATAGATCAAGCCATCACAACGAATCAAAGGTTCCTTGTATGTCAATGGAAATAATGAATGTATTAATATTACCATGTTTGTTTATTTATAGCCACTGAGTGCAGTTTCTGTAAGGCATGGTAAACTGACAGACCAGCTGTGAAACCAAACTGGATAAGGTTTAGCAGATGTCTGAAATTTATGCCATTAGCATTGATGGATGTGTACACTACATAGCTTTAATTATATTATTATCAATTCCATCTGGCCTTGATGTTTTATAAGAACTTTTTTTTGTGTGTGATATTTCCGAGTTCTCTTGCTGTTGGCATCAGTTCTGTGTCCTGTATACTCAAGAACTGGTGTTGCTCCACATGATTTTTGATGTTCTCTTCTAGTTCTGTGCCTATGATTGGATCATCGTATTTGAAAATTTGTGAAGAATGCGCTGGACAACTTACAGCTTGAAGCTAGCACCTGTGCAAATATCAATACCAAATTTAAACGATGATACACCTAATCGCGGGCTACTTTAAAGACAGTAGGATATTTTTTACATGTGTCGCTACAGAATTTCTTCCACGATACCAGTTTAACTCTGTTAATTGCTCTCTTACACGCTGCGGTGTTTTTAAAAATGATTGCTTTTAAACTGTCATTTTTCGGGAATGTGATAGCTCTGCATTCTGCAACTAAGAGCTCTCACTTTCCATCACTGTACTTCTAATTTACGAAACAGGGATTTCTGCTGGGGCGTAGCAGTGACTTTTGTTTTCTTTTTAATCACTTTCTCGCAGAGTGATACGATGGTGCTGGTGAACACATCGTGTGATGCTAAAACAACTCTGAATTTCCACATGTTAATTTATTTGGTTTTGTATCAATTCTTTGCATTATACTGCTGGTTAAAAGACATAGAAAATTCTGTAAAACGCTGATCACTAAACGAGAGATGTTCGCTTTTTTTCCATCTATGAACTATCGGAAAGGTTATGCTTACTGCCAGTATCAAATCTGGCCTGCCTTGAGATCGGGTGGTCCAGAAGGTTGGTGGACTGTCGTTGGGATTTACAACTCCTAGCCTGTGAGAGCAGATGTAGTCTAATGCTGCAGAGGCTCTGAAGTTATTTGGAGAAGCCCCTCAGAGATCACCCGCTATGATATTGTATTTAATTTTAGACACTTGTGCTAAAAACATAATTAACAAGTGTTAAAAGAAAAGGTACGAATGTAAAACGAGGCATTAAAACGAGGAATTAGTTTCAGATAATAACCTTATAATATCACAAAATAAATACGCTGTATAATATTTTCTTGTATTTTTAAGTGATATAATAAACATTATCACCAAGTTTCATTCAGTTTGCTCACATATTTTCTGAGTTATCATTAGTTTTTCATTTGTTACTTAACTTCTGGAAATCAATATATACCTGTGACTAATCTCTGAATGCGTGTTTCCATGTGAATTCTGTTCAGCCCCGACACCTCTCTTTTTTCAATCCTTTTTTTTTTTAATCGAATGACGGGCACTTTTTCTATTTTAATTCTCTTTAAAATATTTTCTATCTATTTTCATTGCTTCCTAATAAATTGTAATCAATATTTTTCAATATTATAGTTTAGCTAATACCAACATTATAGTTTTCCCCCTCACCTTAAACTTTGTTTTTATTATCATTATTTAAAGCTATTGGTTTATCGCTTTAAATCTATATTGTTATTTGGAGTGATCTATATTATTATGACTAGTTTTAAATTAAAATGATTTTCATAAAGAATTTTAAAAAATAAAATATAATTTAAATGCCGTATAAAATACAAATGAACAATGAAGAAGAAAAGAGGCTTACTTGGCCGAATTTTAATACTGAGGTTCTCCCTTATCAAGGCAAATAATGTAGTAGTAAAGTTAACTTTTAAATCAGGAGAAAGAGGCATATTCATTCTGATGAGTTTCTGCATTCCATAGGAAAATATGAAAAGAAATTTTTTAAATATTAAGCAAACATTTTCTTTTCTAGCAGAGATAAAAAATTAATAGCTTGAGAAAACATAGAAAATCAGACATTATATGAACTATAAGTGTTATTTGTGTTAGAGTGATATACATAGTAGTAAATACAGAAGTAACATTCATCAGATAATTACCACCCCCAAAGAATTGGTCATAATTTGCAACACATTATATAAAGAAATATGGCATTTAAATTGAAATATATTGATATACTTGAGAAAATAGCATCATCTACAAAAATTGCTGCTTACCCTACTGACATTCAGGTACATTTAATAATCATATTTTATACTATCAAAGATCATACACAAGATGTCCTCGGTAACATTCTTGATTGCTCCACTGATGTTGCTAAATCTCTTAATAAGTAAAGTTTACTTTTGCCAATACAACATTTCTAGCATTCACATAAGAAAAGATTAGGAATCAAACTGGGTAAATGAGTTGATCACAGTGGAGATTACTTATAGAGAGCGTTATTTGGTCCCGAAAAATGGAGAAAATTTTATTTATTCTCACATGGGATGCATGTCTGGTGCTTTTCTTTGTTAAAACTTCTCCAGAAATTCATATTCTCTTCCCTTTACAAAACATGTTATCTAATATTGTTTCACAAGCTTACGTACTCCGCTATACACATGCATCCATTTCGAATAATTATCAAAGTTAAATTCAACTCATGGCAATACTGTACATTTATAAATTCAAGGGAGGATGTTACTATATAATGAGCATCACTGCCACGCATTTTGCAATACTCAGTGTCTCTTAAAAACAAAGCATTAGTTTTTGGTCTGTTTCTTTGGAACGACTCTCCCTCGGAATACCACACTGTTCGGCATGGTGGTAGAGAGACAAGCTGCATAGCATTGGGCCGAGGTCATATTCCGGACGAAGCATAGATGTTTGCGAATTCTTAGCGCCTTTGAGATACAGGGGCCTTTAAAATAGCATTGAGCCAAAAATCCCTTTGAGATATTGGTGACAGAGAGAAAGGGACAGGAGACTCTTGGATCCACCTTTCTCGGAAGTCTTCCTTCAAAATTAAGTTGGAGCTCGGCAAATTTGTGCTGTCACTTATCAAGGAATACACAAACAATAGGTGCAACTCTTTCCTTTCTGGCCACGATGAATTTCTGGACCATATATAGACTATATTTCAAGTATGTTATGGTATATTTAATGATGGCAAAGCTATCAACGATAATTTGCCTAAGGGGAGAGATGCCATTGTGGAGGACTTTAAGCGATTTTACCACTCGACCATATCTAGATCACGATGTAGTGAACTTAGTTGAGTGTTAAGTTCTGGAGCAAAAGCTGATTACATAATTATGCTGTTAATATGCATTGCAAATAACGTCATCAATTTGCATTGCACTAAAAATGGACTTAAGTAATGGCTAAGTGATTTTAATTCATTGACTCATATTTTAGTCACGAAATGGATAGATAAAGTCTTAGGAAGCAACATTAAAAACAAAATTACATACAAGATTCAAGGAGTGTTCTGTAGAGGTGGAATATCTTGAATGTTACTATCTATAGTTACTATTTGGTAAATTGCAGACCAAGTAGGCCCATTCATGATCATGTTTCAGCGAATGGATTAATGGTATAAAATTGTCTATAAATGATTTTCATAGCATACTTAATGGTTTAAGTAATCTCATAGACTACTTAATTTCCCATATAACCGAAATGAACATTTATATGACTACCTCTATTGATTCGCTAAAAGATGGATCTTACCTAAAACAACTCTGCATAAACTAAAAAACTCTCTGAGATGCACCAAAATCTACAAAGTAATATTACCCATTGTTACTAGTTGCTGTCTTCATGAATAGTGTAGTCTATATACAGTATAATACTAAAATTAATACTGTTGCGAAATGCTCAGCAGCTGCGCGGTGAGATAGCTTCTCCGAAAAGCAGAGTCCACAACGCAGCTCCTCCAGCGGAGTGGAGAAAGAAGTGTGCCAGCTAAGCTGCGTGAATGGGCGGCGGGCTTAAGGTTGCCAGAAAGTGGCAGAGAAAGGCATGGTTCCAGATTTGGTGTGAAATTGCCCATTGATGGAACGAGAACATTCTAGAAGGCATTTTTGGAGGTTTTCTCAGGAATATTCTCGAACGTAGGTTAAAGCTATACATATCCTGCCTTTACGGGGAGAAAATAGTACCTTGAGAGCGATCGATCGAGTCGGGAGCTATACTTTAGTGCTTTGCAGTGAAGCTGTCTTCACCGTCATAGCCTGAAGGCTGTGTTGCTGATTGCTTCAGCGTGTTTTTTTGGAGTTTTTTCAACGAGTGTAAATGTGTCTTTAGAACTGTCCTGTGTAATAGTGTTTACTGGCGAATAAACTGTACTTTGATTCTTCATCAAGTGTTATCATCAGTTACTCCAAAGTCACGAACCTTCCCAAAAAAAACGCAACAATACATTGTTTCTAAAATATAAAATGTCATTAGTCTGGGACTAAAACAGTTGAATATTAAATTTTTATTTTAATTAAAAATTATTAGATTCCGTTCAAAAAAGTTTCTTTTGTTAAAAGAATAATGAAGTGATTTAAAATTGATGGTTTATCTCTATTAAAATTAAAATAATAATAGGCATATTAGAAATGATCAGCACAACTGGATTTTTTGCAAAAGTTATAAAATTCAAGTTTCAAAATATATTTAACCAGCTAATTTCAGTTTTGTAGGTTTTCTGTTTATTTATTACAAATTTTCAGTCATGTTATATGATGTTAGAGATAGATATGAATTACAGTAAAAAAAAAATTTTTTTTTCTATTTCCTTTATTCCTCACCTAGTGTAAATTTTAAATATTTAAAATACAGTTGGCTAAAATCAGCTAAAATATCATAACAGATCAAATCATAAATGAAATACTTAAATCTCATTTAAAAAAAAGCAAATGAATAAGTCTAAATTTTTGCAATGTGATAAACTTTCTATATTTGTGTGCTCCACTTACCTTGTACGCTAATCGATAAGGACACTTATTTCCAAATCCTAGTGGTGGATCCATGTTGCGCAACATATCATACATTTCTGTATAGTGAATCTGACCTCTGAAAAGGAATTGACAAAAATACTATATTAATAAAGAGGATGAATGTTTTTGCCTAATTTGGTCAAATTACTTGATATGTTTTAAATACTGAAAAGAAAGGTTATGTTATCATTTTTTTATTTAATTCATAAAGGGGCATTTAATTCTGGTTACATAACTACAGCTACAACATAAAAAAATTCACCATAAAAGTAATTGTATAGTGGAAATAACATCTGTTGGTTTAACTACACATTCTCCTCTTTACATGTAGATTACAGAAATATTTTATAAAATACATGCATCCTGCTTTCAATGCATTTTCTACACTGCCTGCAGAAATTATTATTTTACAGTTAGGTTTGATACATATGTTGCTAATTTACACCAGATGCAAAGCTTAAGCAACAAATTCATTTTTTAACATGCAATTAAGAAACTGTTGAAAACGGCTTTTAGCGATCAGTACAATGAAAAGTTTGTCAGCACCATGACGCCAGAGAGTAAGTAAGGGCACACACAATGTGAGGAGTCAGCACGCACATTTAAGTATGGCCAATAGCTAGATAAAAACAACCAACGGACTTCGCATGCTTAACTTTTATACTTGCCATCACAAAACAAAACAAGTAAGTTCTAGAAATATATATTCATTCACCCGGAAAAATCTCTTATCCGGAATTGGTGAGATCTTACTGCAGCAGAAAGAGCGATTCTGCTACATCATAAATAATTCTCTCTGTATTACACCATCAACTCATCTAAAAATTACAATTTCCTTTCTTCCTTCGTTATTAAAATTATATTTGCCTGAAGTTAAGTTTGCTGATGCATTTGGAAATAAACCTATTTTTTTTTTTATTGTTGTCACCATATAATCATGCCAATAAATTTAAAATAAAAATAGCAACAACATTTACTTGGAAATAATACTGTTCAGGATTTTGTATCTATTTAGCTATTTATTTAGAATTGTAATTAAAATTGCTTTACTTTCCCGCGCGCAAAGCACCCGATTTTTGAAGAGAAAGCTACGTCGGAAAAGTAAAAATAAAAGAGCTCATGCATTTAATATTTAATAAATAAATATCTTGTAATTGCTGCTGCCATCGAGGAAAATCGAGATTTAGAGATTTTACGAGAATATTCTAGTGAATAATTAAAAAGATTATGAAAGCCGAATTTAAACACCTCAACTCAGTTAATTGTAGTTATTTTAAGCGAACTGTTGTTTACCTAGCGCTGTTACTTGATTGTAACGATTTCGCTGTGAGATAGAATTAGTTTCTCTGTTTTTGAATTGAGTTTCGTTTAACGTTTGAGATATTGTGACATTGTACTAATATTTCTGAGGAAATATTTCAGCATTTTGTTTTATTTTTTGTGAAAAGAATAAATTTTGTTAACTTTTTTAACGACTGGTGCATTCAATCCATTACGAACCCGTACGCATGCAAGAATACATTAAATAAATATTTCAACTAAATTTCCAACTAAGGAAAGATACTGTTGTATGATTGCTACTCAATTCCTAACATCAATAGTTAAAAAATTCAAAGAAATCTTTTCCTCTTAAAACTTGTTTAAAAATTTTTTACAACAAAATATCATTTTTACTGTGCTCATAATATCAATGATCATCTTCAATAAAATTTCCATGATAAATGATGAATTTCTAATGTTGAATCTGAAATTTAAGGTTCAAGATAATATAAAATTTATTAATGGAGCAATTAAACGAATCAGTGCAATCACCACCACAATGAAATCATTACATAGAATAGGAAAGCAACAGTTATGAAAACTGCATTATTATCTACTGGTAATGGAAGCCAATTCCTCGCTAACAAATACAAACATATGTTTGTATTAATTAAATATTTAATTATACAGCTTGTCATTAAAATTGCTACACCATTGAAGAAGCACATAACATATCTTGAATTCGCATGAAAGACAAAAAACATGCTAGGATATATAAAAGATTAGCATTTCATGGCATGCACTCTTTAAAGGGAAAATAATGATAATTTAAAACAGCATAAAAAAGCAGAGCGAAGTGCCGATTTTTGATTTGGAAATTGCAGTTATGTATCCCGGGAGGATCTCCGAGATTCGAACACGGTACCTGACTTCCCTAACCACTGTACGGTCTAGGTACACTGCCCGAGATTCAATGACTTTTATGAAAATTTGCAATTGATTGGCCAGGAGAGCCACATTCAATTTCTCAAAACCCCCTCGCCCCCACTCACCAATGCCCGAGACACAGACATCTTGCCCGCATCTCTGTTAGTGGTCACACAACAATATCGCGCATCTAGATCAGAAAACTGGATGCTTTACAATGCGCCGTACCGTACATACCAAAGAAATTCAATGGCATACTTGCCAACCTACGACACTCAGAAATCAGAAGAATTTTCTACGACAAAAGGATTTTTTAAATAATAAAAATATGTAGAAAGAAAATATATTTTTTAAAAGTTTAAATAGTAACTAATTAATATCTGAAAATAAAACGTTTAAAAACTTTCTATAGTTTTTAACTTCAAATAGTTTTTGTCCTTGCACTTGAGCATTTCTTAGCGATTTTACTGCCGAGAAACATCTTTCTAAGAAAGCCGGAGCATGATCCGATGCATTTAGAGGCAGGTTGTGCTCCAGTAAAAAGGCAGAGAACAGGTTACTGCATTAATAACTTCTTGGTTCCTTGTTTCCACAGAAAAATTTAATTTTATTCCATTACAACTCACGTTATCACTTTTAAGAATATCGGCCCTTCTACCGTACGACATCGAAAAATCGCAATTGCAAACGATACACATTGTAATATTACATTTCCTTGAAGAAACAATACAAGGAAAGTCATCTGTGTACAATTTTGGAAAGGTACATGAGTATTTTACATTTTTCGCAGACATAACTAAGGCGAAAGATCGCAGTTTCTTAAACTGTTTCAGAGAAGCACCTGAAACTTGCAACGCTCACCAACGAGATGAACGAAATAAACAACTTCGATCTTGCTTTGCGCTCATTGGTTAATATATGCCAGATGACCACAGCGGCGTTTGATTCTCATTGGAGAACTGGAACACGATCTTTTCGGACACGTGTTTCGGGCTCTCATACACAAAGCAGAAACGCGGCATATCTCGGGGATGAAACGACTTCAGTTTTTTACATGCATTTGGGGAAAAAAAAAAGTGCTATCAGATGCCTAAAACCACTTTTTGGGGGGCAAATAACGAAAGCAAAGCTACATAAAAATTTTAAAAATAAGAAAAAATCCGGAGAAATATTTTACAAATCCGGTTGGCGGGAGTATGATCCGAAATCGGAAGTCTCTCGCCTAAATCGGGAGAGTTGGCAACTCTGCAATGGGAATACTTCACGTTGAAACGGTGTCTGCAACACAACTGATTGTCAGTAAAGCGACCATTATTTTCCTTCCCTTGAGGCTAAAAATGGGAATCAGTGCCTACAAATAGTGTGTTTAATGGTGTGACATACGGATGCATCATTGGCGCGACTATCTCTCATAACCAATCACCCTTTTTCTTACAGCACCATAACGCCCGCAACTAAGTGTCGAGGCATGAAGTGAATAAAATTCACATTTTGCATTCTTCAGCGTCATATCGGACTAGCACTTAATTGATTGCATAGGGTGGTATTGGATTGACTTTTCGTTCACTTAAAGTCTGCATATCTGATATTTGACCAATCGTACTTGCATTAATAGAATCCTAAAGCGCGATGTTGTGCCATATCGTTGAGGCTTTTGTAATCAACTCTTAACAGGAAAATTCGAGACTACATATTGCCCATGCTGTTTTATGCTTCCTTCCTACACAGGTGTTCGACTCCTGCCTTATCTGACATATTCCCCGGACCTCTTACCATTTGAAAATGCCTGGTCAACGTTGCAGAGAGACTGGTGCAGAAATGCTTCCCGCTACTGCGACTGGCGTATTATTGAACACACACCGACTGCTACTGTTACCAAGATAAGCAGATGTTCAGGGTACTGCTTCTTGTAATGTTCAATACCTCAAAACTACCTGAAATTTTAGCCATTTCATACTTCCTACCTTCTCACAATATGCTGGTAAAATAAGTACGATCTGCCAATTCAGAGCTGGATTAACCATCAAGTGAAATGAGCTTATGAAATAAGGTACCACAAAAATTGTCGGTTTTATTTTTGAACGTATGGTGCAACTAAACTAAAACCGAGAGAAAAGGAATGGGGAAAAACATGCGTAAATGTATGTATGAGGCACCAAATTCTTTCAAGTATGTGCAGCCTCTAAAAGTCTTAATCCGGTTCTGTCCCAACTGCTCGCCTTCATGATGCAGCAATTTTAATGGTCGACACTGTATTTGTATATATTTATCTTTTAAATAATTTGGAAATGGACTGCAAATTATCTTTAATATAAAAATAATTTTTAAAAAATATATATAAAAAAGTTTAAGATTATGTTTTTCTTAGATTTAAAATATCTTCATGTTCATTAAAAAGAAAAAGAAAGTTATTTATTA
>KK122161.1:131463-142719 GCA_000611955.2 Stegodyphus mimosarum
CAGTTCTCTTAAAATACGGAAAAAAAATTTTTTTTTCATATAGCAGTCAATTAGATGGACGTAAAATATTTAAAAAATAATATCAATCCGGGGAAATATAACACAATAAACGGAAAATATAAACATATAACGCCATTTTACGTAATAACTCCATAATGCATCAGATAAAATATAATAAATTAATATTTATGCAGCAATTTATTTTGAAATCAATTAATCATTATGCTGCTTTAACTAACAATTATTGAAAATTCATATATTAAAACCAGACAAAAAATTTGCTGTGTGAGCATAATTATATGAATTACAAAAAATAGTTCGAAACGAATTTTAAATACTTACGTTGCACTAGGATCATACTCTGCCCACATTCTAATGAATTCATCTAAATGATGAGCTCCCAGAATTGAAGAATCCCGAGTTAGGTAATCAAAATTGTCCATAATAACCGCAACAAAAAGATTTAGCATCTATAGAATAAAATTTGTTGTAAGTTTTTCCTTTTAGAGAAAAATTTATCTAATGAAAGAAAAAAAAATCGGATGTGTACACCACATGACTTCCTCGTACGGAATATTAAAATATACACATTTTGCATTTCATTTAAACTTACTGGATTGAATTAAATCTACTTCGTCGATAGCGCATAAACCACAATAGAATAAATGCACTGTTTAAAATTCACTGCATTTGTTTACCATAGCGACACTCTGGCGCTACGTTCACTTGACAGCGTTACATGTCATTATTCATTTTATAACTCAGAATACACAAAAATTATGCATATCATTTGAAGAATTATGTAATCGTTGCAACATGTTCTATTCAAATACTAAATCTAAAACGATGTATAAAAGAAATTAAACAAACAAACAAAAAAGAAACAGTTTTTCACACACGATTCAGTATTTCTCATCTAATTAATTCAGCTCTCACTTCGCGACAAGGCAAAAATACATAAAAACTTAAAATATCTATACTAAAAATTAAAGTAAATCTTAAACACTTATTTCCTGGAATAAATTTCAGAATGGATTAATTTGTAATAATAAATGAAGGCGTTATCTGTGTTGTTGCGAAGCTTAGTTTCTCTAGAAGGCAACAAATCCGCTATTCTCCTAAGTTTTAAATGTAAAAAAATATAGCTGCCATATGAAAAATGATTACGCTTAGCCGCACTTAAACAACTTTTAAACTGTTGATAATTCTACAAATCTTGTATACAGATTTATAACATGCATAAAAACTTAACCGTAAGATAATCAATCATTTTTAAAGCAAAAAATGCACAATTTACCAAAATATAAGAATAAAACAATTGAACAGCCGAATGCAACCAGAATAGGAGGTCCAAATCTACATATTACAGCAGTTTTATACATAAAATTTCAGCGATTTGAGGCTAGTCGTTTTTGAGTTATGCGAGATACATACATACATAGGCACAAACGTCATGAAAAAAATCTCTTCAGAATCCGTTTTAAATCAGTTTTATAATTTTTTTGGAGAAAAATAGTCCTTTATTCTGTCCTTATGTTCAGAATATCACTCAAATACATCGTTATATTGCATTCGATAGCAGTCAAAAATGGATATTTCCGTTGAAATATGATACCCGAAATTTTTTGCGATTGCAATATTTCCTTTTTACTTCATACAAGGAATTAAAAAAATGGAAACATATACTGACAAATAATGATATTTAGAGCCGATTTAATTACGAGGCCCCGCAAGTCGCAAGATGCAGAGTCCCTATTAGGGCCCTTTTTAAATCTGAATTTTTTATAACACGTTCAGATTATAAATAATTTTTATTACTAAATATTTAATTTCAAAAACAAAAGTTATAGGCATTTATGTAACATATTTTGTATATTAACAATTTTCATGTAGTTCTCCACATGTAAATAGAATACAAACGCGTAAAAATTTGAAATACGACACTTATATAATATTAATTCAAATGAATAATATTGACAGTAAAAAAAAATCAGAGAAGCACAGCACATTTTCACTAAACTCAAAATTACAACAAATTTTGCAATTGAGTTTGGAAACAGATAAAAACTGAGTATAAAGGTAATAAAAATTTACTTAAAAGTATATAGCCTAATTTATTTATTAAATTAATTCTTATAATTTTTTATACAAGTTATCTCGTTTCTTCGCAGATTTGTTATATAATTATGTATAAAAATGAAGTAATATTTTCTTAGCTTACTGATTTCTCTCCTCTTTGAATAACTTTTTTCCCTATATCAGTCATTTAAATCTTCACGTTTCTGATTTTTGAGCACTAAACGCCTGTATCCAGCGAATGGGCAATGTCTTTCTTCTGTTATAAAGATATCTGATTTGGACACCACGTCATCCTTGTACGGCCTGCTTAATTATACACATTTTTTGCTGCATTTCATTTGTATTTATTTCCTCGAATTTCGTTAGAAATATATTTCTTATTTAATTAATTCAGTTCTCACTTCGGCAAGACAAAAATAAATAAATAAAAACTCAAAGCATCTTCATTAAAAATTGTAAAATGTAGAAAAACATAAAACCCCAAATACAGTCAAAAAAATTTTTTTTTTTTTTTTTTTTTGTTACAATTAAAATTAGAGCTTCGAGGCAAAAACAAGCAGTTCGACCATCCGGCAGGAACCCAGATTTTTCGGTGCCCAAAGTTTAAGGTTTACTTTTGGTCTCAGTCGGCAAAAAGACATTTAAGTTGGCGCACAAAATGATTTAATTCCCTATTCTACTAAAAGTTTCAAACGTAAATAAATGGCAGCCTCCTTAGGTTAAGCAGGACTTATATAACTTTTAAATTGTTAATAATTCTATAACTATTGCATGCACTTTAACTAAAGGCATAAAAACCTTAACCGGAACATAAGAACGATATAATTCAATCAGTTTTAAAGCAAAAATTAAAAGGAAAGGTCAGGACTATGTGGTAGATTATAATTTCTTCCCTATGAAGGCCCTAACCAATTCTCCCCCAATAAAAGGCGCAACTTTAAAGCGAGCACATGCAAAATTAAAAAACTTCAAACACGTATATATATATATAAAAATTTTACTATTACAAATATACATATATATATACATAAGAAGAAAGACATTTAAAAAAACTTTAAATCTGAACAAAATCATCTATAATTAAAAAAAAAAAACGTAACTTTTCATATAGTATTAATAAATATTTATTACGCATCATTGAGGGGGAAAATTCCATATAATTAATTCTCCGTAAAAATTTATTTGAAATTTAAAGCTAAAAATAGCTGTGGCAGTTCACTGTAACAAAATCCATAAACCCCATTTGGCATTATAAACGCTCAAAAAAAAAAGATGCCAAATTTCAAAACGCTCCAATATGTAAATTCATGTATATCTCAGAAAAGATTGAATAAAAAAACTCTAATTTTTTGCAGGTGTGCCTAGAAATACATCTACTTTAAGACGATGTTAAAAATTTCATAGGTTATAACTGAAAATTGTTTTCGAAAAATGTAGAAAAATTATTTAAAAATAATTTTAAAAATGGGTGAATTTCATTTGGAATGAACCTAAATTTCTAATTCTAAACGAAGGAATCAAGTAAGTTTAATGAAAAAAGAGATATTAATAAATATATACCAAATTCAATTAACACTGAGTAGCTAAAATTTTGAGAGCTAATATTTTAAAAACTATTTGTGCGATTTTTACAAAACTTGGTGCTTTGGCAAAATTTGAGTTGTAGAATCGAAATATGCAAAAAAATTGTTATGTTATTTCAGAAAAAGTCCGACTTTGTGTCAGAATACCTATGTTAGAATAATGCTATATATAAATCTAATATATATCCTAAATCGCGCTTTCGAGACATGAGAAATATAAGTTGAATTTCGTGAATCGGGCCAGTAGAGCGCGAGAAATAGAACTGTTCCTTTTTTCTTTTTTCTTTCTTTCTTTTTTTTTTTTTTTTGCGCAGTGTACCATTCAAAAGTCATTCTATGTAAGCATGATTATCAGTATAGCTTATAGTGCAGGGATGTCGAAAATCCTCGTTGTGATATGGTACTCTCTCAGAGCTAGACAGATCGTGCAGGTGACGGCATACTGAGCAGATGGTAGTTTAGGAATCCTTGTGGCAGTCGATCCCACTTCTGCAGCAAATCAGTTTTCAGTTCCGGGATGGCTCTCGGAGGGAATGGCGAGATGAAATTATCCTGTCAAGAGAGTCCCAATCATGCTTTATAGGTTTAAGATTAAGATATCTGGCTGGCCAATCATTGTGGGGAATATATTCACGTTTCAGGTAATCGTCGAAGAGCTCAGTCCTATGTGAACGAGTGTTGGCGCCCATTGACAGGAACACAGGACCTACTGCGCCCCTAAAAACTCTAACATAAGGCTCTAAGATCTCCTCTCTGCACCTCATAGCAGTCACGGAGCCTTTGTCAAACATATGTAGTCACAGAGCCTTTGTCAAGAACATGCGGCAGTCCAACATAATGTTTGGTCAAACCATACACCTCCACGCGATACCGTTGAAAGCTTGAAATCTAATTAGTAACTGTCTGTTCTGACACTGGTTCTCCCCCCCCACTACCAAAGAGAATAGCTAAGAATCTGTTTCTTCAAACTTCTGAATCATGCTTTTCAGTGCAGTACTTAATAGAGGATCTTTAAGTAGGTTGTTACGACTTAATTATGTCATGAAAATCGGCGATTACGTTCTAAAGATGAAGCGAAAACAACTTAACAAATAACACGCGCTGTTGTAAAGTGAATGACCGAATTATTGATATTGCTGTCGTTAATGTAACCGAGCATTTGGATTTCCAAATTTTACTTGCTTTTCATGCAAATTTCCAGTTGTGTAGACTAGAAAAGCGCTACATTTCCTCCTATCAGTAAGTTTCGGAACTAATTTTTTTTCACAGAATTATTTTATCCACCTTGTCATTAGTTTCCCTATCACATTTGGTGGTATTCCAGCTGATAGATTGAACTACAGATGGTTCTGCATAGTGTCAGTTAAAAATAAAAATAAATAAATAAAAAAAAATTGTACATTGGAGGACATTGTAGCTGCCACGGTTCTGCTGGTAACCTCTGAGCTGAGCCCCAAGTCCCATATGAGACCTCATAGCCCTTGAAAACGAAAATTTATGAAACGGGCACTTGAGTTCTTTGAGGACACCTGGTCCCATTCTCTAGCAAAGCTTCCACGTCTCTCGTCCTATGTCCTACTGAAAAGATTACGTCTCTATACTTTCTCAGTAGTGTTTTTCTCAGATGATCAATGCTTAAGTTTATAAGTAATGTTTTTGAAAATGATAGCAATCAAAAACAATCAGAAAGAGAGCACTGAGAAGTAAAATTAATTTTTTTTAGTAATTTTAGTTCTCTCTGTGCGCTCGAAGAGTTAATATTAATATTGAACAGTCAAAAACATTTATTTCTCTCTGTACGCTCGAAGAATTAACATAGTTAACAATTCATATGAGTTTACATGTTTTAAACATAAATTAGTTGAAAGAAAGTTGTCCGTCAAATGTTTTTCTTTAGATATAACAATGAAATTTAAAATACTGTCATTCATAGATTTATTAGCATACGATATCAAATAAAAGTATATTTTCTAATTTTTCGTCCCTGGTCATTGGACATTGATGATTTAAATTCGTAAGCCATTGATAATTTTAATCCAGTAAAAAATTTTGGGAGTAATTCTCAATTTTTCTTTTCATTCACTACTCACGAGTTCAGAGAATTCAAAACTCATTGCTAGGCGACTCACAAACGATTATGATGTGCTCAAATATATAACATAAAGAATTAAAAAAACTTGAATCACAGATTAGGATTTAGATATAAATTGCATGATTTGAATTGTATGAACTCATCAGATACTAGATAATTACGTCAGATAATAGAGAACTACATCAGATAATAGAGAGCTGCTACAAATAAAAATAATGGCATCCGTGTTACATGCATTCATTACAGTTTTACACTAATTTCTGTTTTTTTGTTTCTTCTGTAGTCGTTAAAACTGAAGGTTTTTTTTTTTTTTTTTTTTGTAAAAACTATTTATTTATTATTTAATTTTGTTTAATTTTACCGCCAAGTCTCAAAATGTATTAGACGATTTTAAAGTTGGATTTATTTTCTAATTTTATTATTTTATTTTCTAATTATACCATAGCAAGTTGTGGCTGGTCTCGAGTTTCATGTGTTTGCTTATTTGTTCCGTTATAGAATCGGGGCTTAACTAGTGTTTCAAAACATGCATAAAACGCTAGTGAAATAAAACATAAATAGAACTAAATTTTATAACTTGTATAAAGTTTATCAGTTGTTTAAATGTAAGGAAATCAATATGTTTTTTTAATATTTTTTTCTTTAATTAATTTGGTTTAACTCTTCATTATTTTTTTGATTCTCTAAAGATAGAATTTTATTCCTAATTAACATTAAATAAATAAATTAAAAAATTAATTTAATTAAAAAATTAGTATTTTAAAAGCAGAACCCATTACAGTGGCTAAAAATGAAAATTTGGAAATAACCGCAAATATCAAATTCTCAAATATCAGATTTTTTAAGATTAATATAAGTGTACCATTTGTGTAGTTTAAGAAAATATGTAACATTACCTTAAGATTCTTCATATAAAATAACCCGATGCCAGTTAGCACGTAAGTGTCAACTAATACTGAATCAAAGTGTGTCGCATTCTTTCAGCAGAAACATATTGTGCTTAATAACATGCATGTGAATTAAATTTCTGAATTTTGGATGCGTAAATTGTCTGAAATTATTTCCGTTAAAATTTTTTTTCCTTTTTGTAAAATCTGCGCAGATTTATTTAATTCAGGAGACGAATTACGGCAAAATAGATTTCATTAGATTAGATATACACTGCTCCCCAAAAGTTAAGGAACAGCATATTTTTCAAAGCTCAGTATTACAAAAATATTAGTAACGTATAAATTCACAGTTCATATACATACCAGTAACGAAGTTCAAGAAAATATATCCAAAAACAATAGCTACAACTTTTATGTTATAAAAATGAATACTTATGTAGGAGTTGGAGAAAAATGCAAAAATTGTAATTTTTGTTCACAAGTATTGATCTTCAGTTGTTATTATAGTTCCGTGGACAATATCCAGGAGAGTCTATCAGTGGAAATGGGGATGTCACAAGCTGATGCTGCTAGACGTCTCAATATCTCTCGTAGTGTGGTTCAACGACTACAGAATCAGTTATAATCCCAGGATTCTATGTCTAGAACACATGTTCCAAGCAGACTAAGAGTTACAACACCTCCGGGAGACCATTATTTAGCTCTTTCGGTCTGAAGGAGAAGTAACATTACTGTGCCTTAGCTCATGGCAGATCATTTATTGGCAACAGGAATAAGATACTCAGCTACTAAGTGGGCAGACGCCTGCACAATATAGGTCTGTACGCAAGACACCCAGTTATTTGCGTCCCCTTGACCCGAGGATACAGAGCTGGCCGTTTATGTTGGGCAAGTGAACACCACATCTCCTGGACCAGTCAACAATGGGAGTCTGTTCTCTTTACAGACGAGTCCAGGCTCACATTGGAGATTGATTCAGGTCGTCAGCTGAACTGGAGGGAAAAAGGTACCAGATACAACCAATCTCACATTGTGGAGAGACACAGTTACAGAGGTAGTGGAATAATGGTTTGGGCTAGGATCTTTCTCGGTGGTCACATTAATCTGCATGTGTTCCATGGAGGAATGTTGACCGTGTAAGATATCGAGACGAAATACTTGATCAATATGTCCGCCCATATCCTGCTGCTATTCATCCTAGATTTCTTCTGATGGACGACAATACGTTATAGCACCGAGCTCAGGTTGCTGGAGAATATCTTGAGGATTGCAGTATGGAGCGGACAGCTCAGTCCCCAGACCTGAATCCGATAGAGCATCTTTGGACTACCTTGGGAGGCAGGTTCCTGTTTTAAGTCCTCCTCCAAGGTCGTTAGATGAGCTTGAACAAGGATCACTCCGTGTCTGATCGTTGCTCCTCATTTCATTAATTGATAACTTAATTGATAGCTTAGAACGTCGCTGCCGCCAATGCATTGCAGCTAGGGTTGGACACATTCCTGATAAGAACCCATTTTTATAATGTTACCACCCCATTGTCCTCAAAAAACTGTAATATATTATTTCTCCAAGACTGGAGTTCTCTCCGAAGAGCGCAATTTTTTGTTGTAATTCATGCTTGTGTTGAACTTTAGAAACATTCTATGTCGCATTCATTTAAAAACTTATTAGTGAACATATTCTGTAAATTTCTTGTTTCTATGTTGCTTCATTCTCAAACTAGGCAAAAAAAACATGCTGTTAACTCTTGCAGGGCAGTGTATTTCACTTTATATTAGAAATAAAGAGTAGACGAAAGATATGACATATCCTTAGGCTGAATGTTTTTAACAACGACTGAAATTATTTCCTTGGAAGCTGATAATTTTTATGCTGCTTTTTCATAAGATATTTTAGATTTGTTTTCAGGCTTTTCTTGCTCTAGTGAATTTGTTTATTTATAAGGAATTCAATTCTTTTATCTAAGGTTTAAATTGCTATTATCGGCATTCTGTTCACCTTCCTTGCATTTTCAGCGCAAGAAATAATGAATTGGCATTAAATGATCCATCTTGTTTTATAAGTATCCATTAAACTCCTTTTCATTGTATCTTTGCTTTATTTATACTTTATACTTTAAATGTAACTTATAATGTTGATTTAAGTTTGATTTTTTATAGATATATTTAAAGCTGGACACTCTAGTTGCCAATGAGGATACTTTTCTCAGAAGGAACTGTGAACCATAAATGCCATGAGTAATTCTGCCCCTCTTGTTGTTGTCTGCTCTTGCAAGTAGAATATATATATTTAATTATTTTTTAAATTTCCAGTTTTCATAATGGAGCTTAGTTCCAAACTTAGAGATTTAAGTCATCATTTGTAAGTTTATTAAGAAAAGTATATGTTAAGATGGAACTTATAAAAAGATGAATATTCATGTAGATATGATTATGTGTTTATCTGTCTGCGATAGCACAGTTCAAGTATTAAAAAATTTAATTACTTAAACCTCGGTTAAGTGTTTGTCACTGTCTTGATTGTCAAATTTTTCAGAAGGACGCAAGATTAAAAAATGTGTTTATCAATTTTGTACATGCTCATTCAGCACTTTATCTTTCCCTTTATACAACTTAATTAATGAATCTGATACTGTGTTTACTATGATACTATCTGTTACTACAGGTTTACATCAATGTCGTCTTTGTCTATAAAACAGCAAATTTGCTTTTGCTCGATTTGAAACATGAGATATTCTAGCTATTAGTTTTGAAGCGATAGCAGAAGCAAAGACTACGGTGGTTGATATGTTCAAGTTCATTTACAACCATGCTTGAATAAGTAGGCATAACATTTCTTGTTCTGTAACCATTTGAATTTAGATTTTTATATTGGTTTGTGAAACTCCAGTCTATTAATCATAAGTTTACGTTATTAAATCTATAATCATGGAACATCGCAAATGAACAAAATTGAAATTTATCCATAATTTCAGCTACATTTATATTTTAAAACTAACAGAGAATTCTATCAATAATGGAATTTTAAAACTTTTGGTTTGAGATTATTCTTCTGTGGATCCAAAAATAAAATACAGTTGCTCAGATGATTTAGTTACCTATACATATGAAAAAGATAGTGATCAATATCAAATATAAAATTTAGTCTAGAAAAGGAAAAAAAATAGACTAACACGGATTACGTATAAAATTCTTGATTTCCAGGCTGAACGATATGTGCCTCCCATTTTTGAAAGTGAAAAATACGTTATTAAATTCTAAGGTTTTGTATGTAATTTGGAATTTAGTAATCTTTATTTGAAAAAACATTAACCTCTTATTGCAAAATTTACTTAAAACAAAATTTGAAAAAAAATCTGGAAGCTTTCAAATTTTATACTACGTTTATTAACGTTTTGTGTGTTACTTGTATTTATTAAATATCATGTTCTTCGTACTTAAACCATGAAATTCAATTCAACAGCAATATCACAAAATATTTAAAAGAGCATATCTTTAGAATTTTCGATAATGTTTTTTTTTCCCGTACAGTGTTGCTATTCTTCGCTTTGAAATCGTTGAGTTTCTTAATCAAAAACTCATAAATGCTTTACCAAATATGAAAGAGATAATAAAATAAAGTCAGAATTCCAAATTTTGGTATTCAGATGCCATATTCCGGTGGAGAGCTACGTTATTCAAAATTTGATGGCTCCAGGTACCGTTGTTTTATCACATTGCGAGAAACATACAGATATTTATGTAAATTCTTCATTATTTAATTACTTTAAATATAATAGGGCTTTAATATTTGGTGGCAACAATTTAAGTAGTGATTCCCCGTTTATAGTGATTCCAGGTAAAATGCCAGAACGAAATTAATAGTCCTTCTGGGCTACCGCTCTTTGGACTAAAAATGTAAAATTTAGGAAAAACATAAACGTAAGTTTACCTTGAGTTTAAATAAAACCTTATATTGATACAACCCTAAAATTTATGTAAAACCTATACCCATCCTAAGCAGTTGTATACAAATGATATCATTTACGTTGTTTCTATTAAAAAGAATATTAAAAATTTTAAAAAATATATTCTTTCAGTGGTGAAATCAAGAAAATAAAGAATGGATCTATTTTTGTTTAATTTTCTTACTTCTGTTATCGATTCATTTATTTTTGTATGTAGTATAATATTTTAAAGTTTCCATTCTTTGTAATAAATATAAGATTCAGCAGAGCAGTTCAATGTAATGTATGACTCTAGCTTATAAAGTCAAGAAAAATGATAGTAGTTTTGAGACTTCTTGGAACAAGATAAGTATTTCTTGCTGCGGCAGTATGTTCACGGCGATTGCGTAGAAAGCAAGATAGCAGACGATGTTTAGAGTCCCAAAGAGTATTACGATAACTGTTACTTTTATAACTCTACGATGAAGTTTATTTCCAAAGGGAAAGGAGTGAGAAATGAAGGCAGGAATGTAATCTTGAGAGGATAAGGTGTGGAGGTAGCTATGATGTATATTCCTTTTTCTGTCTGCTTACTGCGGTGGAATCCTTATACCTTTCCTATGCATTGTTTAACTCCCACTTTAGAAAATATCTGTAATTAAACACATTAGTACAAGTTTAAAACTA
>KK122162.1:4825-19411 GCA_000611955.2 Stegodyphus mimosarum
TCCCTATTCAAATTTCTGGAGAGTTGGATAAGGAGACCAAAAAAATGGGTCCTGGCAGGAATGAGTGCAATGCATTCGAGTCGTTTCAAGACCAATTTTTTTAGATTCCTCTCTCATCCAAACTTGGAAGGAAAACATTTGCCATAAAATATGTTATAACAACTTTTCCTAAATTTGCTATGATGAAGCTTTTCTCCATGTTTTTCCCCTAAGGAAACCATCATTAGAAAACCATAGAATTAATATCAAAAGTCAAAAAGTGGCCATATGAACCGTGTCGAAAAGAAAACCATTCATGAACAACTCATCTACACTGAGGAAGCTTGGTCCGACACGTACTGATTTGAAATGAAACAATGTCTGTTTATATAGATATCCACGAGCTCATTTTTGAAGCAATTTCTAATGTCTTACCGACTGGGAAAACATTTTCTCGGGGTTCAGAGAAAATCTTTTTGTTGATTTTTAATGATATCTTCTGATATCATTTAAAATTAACTCTCTCCTCTTTTTCTTGGAAATGACTTTGTCAGGACTGAGTGTTCGGCTAACATATTCGTGAAATACTTTAAGTCCTGATCTTGAACAGGGAGCTGAATGCAGCTGTGTTCTGTGGTAGAAAACTGTGGTTAAGTGGTAGAAGAACTGCACTTAAGAAGGATTTAAAATCCTCTTTTATTAAACCACAATTATATACAGCCACTTGCCAACTCAGGAGGGATACAGAAAATAATGACCGCACTTGGGTCTAAACTGAACAATCAAATAATTTAAACTAAAGTTAAGTAGAAATTAAATCGTCGTTGCTCACAGAGCTATAAACGCGAGGTTGGCCTCTATGCTAAATGGTGCGTAGCAAGATTTAACTAATACTAACGCACTTAGATTTACTTCAATAAGTAATAGCGTAACAGGGCTACGGCTTAGAATTTAAATATTAGCTGGTCAGGCGAACGTCGAACAGAGCAGCCGTGATCTGAGACTAAAAGCTCTCTCACACTGAGAGGTTCCTACCTATCGCTTAAATAGAAACTTGGCTCCACTTCAAATTAGCATAAAGTTGAAACGCGCGCTTATTCTAACGGGAAGTTGAAATGAGAACACATAGGAAAGCGAAAATTAAAATAAAACGTTGTTAGTTTAAACTAAAACCTTACATACTTCCCGGCAGAACTGGCAAAAGGTGATCTACTGTGGTCCAAACGGACCATGTTGAAACTTTGCGATTCTAGAAATACTCAAGCTTTAACTTTTCCTAACTTAGGCCAACCTTTACACTAACTAACACCGAAGACCAGGACTCTATTACCTAGCTCTCTCATGGATCGCCCTACATAGATTAACATCCTGGCCCCCAGAGGCAATCCTCGGGGCCGCGATCCAACCGGTGAAGCCGACGAGTCGCACAAGTCGGAAGCTCCTCATCATGCAACATCTCCCGACTCCACCAACAGGGGCACTTCCCCCAGGACGACCGACGAAATCCAAAATATAACTCCACCACAGCCAGAGGAGCAGACACGACAGTACCAGTACGGTCCCTGCCAAGCCTGAACCAACCTGAGAATAAACTCGGGTTCTAGTCCTGTGAAGTCAACTTATATACCCACGTGGTTGAGACTGCCTAAGTACAGATCCTAGCCAGTACTTCCCAGGAATTCTTCTGAGTCAACCCCCGGGGGGAGGCCAACCTTTACAGAAAAATAGAATTTCTTGGCCATTTACAAACGAAAATTTGATTTTTACATAACTCTTCATCTGTTTTGCGTAATACTTTGGTTTCGTCTGAGTCCTTCCAGCAAAATCTGGAAGGAAAGAAATTTTAGTATAACGTAATAAGTTCTAGGTAAGAGACTTCTTTCCTTACACGTGTAATTTCTCACACACACATTATCATTCAAGCAAAATTAAATTCTTATCCCCAATGCTCTCCACCGTTGTTGGATGAAAAGCGAACCGCAATTGCGGGTTTTTTTTGTTCGGGGGTGTTCAACTCTACCACTTCGATCGACTAACATTAGTGAGAACTTGACATATGAAGACCTCAGAAGAAGCCCTATAGCCAACTAAACCTGAGGTTCTAACTAACTTCATGTCTATCACTTTCAGTGCATTTGGTGGAGAGCCTACTAATGCTTGCATTCTTTTACTTCTCTCTCACCTTTTCATGTATACAATTCGTAGTTTGCCCAAAGAATACTTCACTGAAAATTAACTTTGCACCTAACATGCATTGATGCTCTAAATCCATTTTTGTTACATTTTATAAAACTTTTAACAATTGCATACAAATCACGAGATACAATAAGTACGTTAAATTTCTAAGTTTACAGCAAGTGCTTCACATTCTTTTTTTTTCAAAATTCTTTTCTGAAACATCGCATTACACTGAAATAATAGTCTGTAGACCATAGGTTCCCAACCTTTTTCGAACTGGTGCCCCCTTTTCTAGTGAATATTTCAATACCGCCCCCCTAGAGAAATAAAAGCGTACATAATGCATGGTGAAAACAAGAATTAAATAAAAAAATTACTAATAGATAGAATGTTGTTGGAATTGAAACGCTACTGAATTTCTTCGTTATTTAAAAAGAAAAATAAAAGTTATAGCTTACCTGTTATAAGGACAGGCAGAGGTTTTGATGATACGAAATAATCCATAATAAACTATTGCTTTCTAAATAAATAAAATGACAGTTTCAGAGAACACTCAAAAGATATACTTAATTATTATTAAAAAGTATTTTTATTAAAATTTAAAGGCATCGAATTTCTAACTTAACTAATGAGAAGGCTGAATTTGATGCATTTTAAGAAGCTTGTTAATATCAGGCTCGATTTTACTTAAAAACAATCGTAAATCGCCGCGTTCAGTAACATGGAGCCGATTTCTCTTTTTCGTTACCAATGTTGCTACAGCACTAAATCCACGTTCTGCTAAATATGAAGATGGGAATGCTAGCAGAAATCGTTGCACAATCGACCATAATCTTGGATACAATTGCGAAATCGACTTCTGCAGCCAAAATTCTTGGTAGCCATTCTTGAATTTAATTTTTAATTCCTCATTTGTCGTCAGTTCTATCAGTTCTTCTTCTAACTGAGATGGTCCTGCTGTGTTGACATTGGAAAAAGGATCCAAAACCCAGTCTGGTATGTCCATGTTTAAAATGTCCTCGAATCGTTCCTTGAAGTCATTGTAGAGGTTTTCCAAGTGCTGACAGTAAACAAGCAAGTCGTCGTGCTTGAATGATACTGCTGATAAACATGGGAAGGTATGGAATTCACGTCTGCCTATATTTCTTTTATATAATAGCAGTTTAGACACGAAAGCAGCAATGCTATTTTTAGTCTTAATCAAGTTTAAGTCTTCTCCTTGAAGTTGGAGATTGACATCATTAAACAATTTATAGAGGTCTGCTAAGTACGCAATATCGTTTTTTGATGCGATGAGGTTGTCGCGCAATTCCGTGTCTTTGTTTCCTAGGAACTCTATCACAGATTCAAACAGATTGTAAAATCGAGTCAAACAAGTACCTTTTGAAAGCCAGCGCACCTCTGTGTGAAGCAGCAATCGGTTGAAATCTTCATCATTTGCAATGCAAAGCTGACTAAATAATCTGTCATTCAACGAGTTACTTCTGATTTTATTAACTGCTCTTATAACATATTGCAGTGATGTATGGAGACGTTCGCTCAAATTTTTCGCAACCAAATGCTGTCGATGAATTACGCAATGCACAGCAAGCACGTCCGGAACTTTATTTTTTAAGCATGCTATGAAGCCTTTGTGACGCCCTGTCATAGCCGGTGCGCCATCCGTAGCAACCGACAAAATATTATTAAAAGGAATTTCCTTTTCGTCAAAAAACTTTTGCAGTGTATCAAATATGGTTTCTCCTTTTGTATCTGTTTCCAAATTGGTAGCAAACAACATTTCTTGACATATTTTTTCATCTTTGATAAACCTCACGTACGACAATAACAATGCTTCATTGGTTGGTAAAGTGGACTCATCCAGCTGAATTGAAAATTGACAAGTCTGCAGATAATTGCACAACGATTCTTCAATGTTTTCAGCCATCTCATCAATTCGTCTTTGCACAGAATTATTGCTCAAAGGAATTTTTCGGATAATATCTGTAGCTGGTTTATGGAGCACGGTGGTTATTACTTCTTTAACTGCTGGTAAAATTAAATCTTCCCCAATAGTATGTGGCTTGCCTGTTTTAGCAATCAACAATGAGATATTGTACGAAGCTCGAAGTCCGTCATCGTCTTGTTTAGAAGCTGATGAAAATAATTTTGATATAGTTGGCTGATTTTCAATCTTCTTTTTTATCTCTAGAAAATAGGTCATATCTCTGTCTTTCTTATCCGCATGCATTTTATTAAGATGACCTTGAAGCCTAGAATGTTTCATAGCTTCATTCGAAAATGTTTTTTGACAAATAAGGCACAATGGAGATGATGGATTTGAGGGATTTTCGATAAATCCGTATTTTATATAATCCGCACTGTACTGCCGCCTCTTCTTGTTTGCTTCCGACATGGGTTTTTCTTTACATACTTGATCCAAGTTAAGGGAGCTGCAAGGGATACTGCCGGTTTAAGTAATATAAGTTGAAGTAGCAAAATATTAAGGCAACGCCGTTTTCATCGTACGCAGTACATGCTGCGATGAACGATAGATAGTGTGAGCCTGAGTCTGTAGCATTCTGCGGGGCTGTTCTATTTTTAGCTACCTACAATTTGATCGGGTAAACCACTGGCCACGATTTGTCTACTCCGCCGCCGCTTATTTCGGCGCTCTAATTTTTTCCCGCGTCCAACATCGCCTACGCACTTTTACAGACTCTCTTAGAATACAGTTTAGTTGGAGATCTCGCTATCGTTGCCGCTTGTAAGTGGCATTTTTTAGTCCCAGTGACATTTTTTGTAAATGTTACGGCCAAAGCCCGAAATCGGCCAATTCGCATTTTGGCCAACGTTGCTGTAAACTTACCGGCGAATGTCCAATCTTTTTGTTGATTTCTGGCTTTGACCGGCCAATTTGGGAAAAAAGAAATCAAGGGCAGATGGTTTTACACACTGTTAAAAATGAAGTATTTAAAAATGAGTACTTCTGTGAGTTCAACGAGTAGAAACTATTCAGTGAACGCATATGCTGTAACAATGTGATAGTGTGAAGATTAGATTTGCGCCCTTCAAAATGACGAATTATATCTTAAGCAAATGCGTTGCGTATCGAGTATGAATACAGAGGCAAATTGAGTACTCAATTTGTCAACTACCTTTAAGGGTGATCCTTAGTCTTTTTCTGCTCCATAGACTCAATCTACCATTATCACATCAGGCTTTGGCCAAGAATTCCCAGCCACTTCGCGAAATGGCCGGCCAAAGTATAAAATACAATATTAATTGCAAGTATTTCGGACTTTGGCCAAACCTCCTGGCCAAAACGCGAACTGGCCGAACTTCGGGCTTTGGACGTAACATAAATATGTACATAAAGACAATAAAGATATATTTTTGCACTGAAGGCTTTTCCTTCTGATATTATGAACTCCGGTTCTACTGCTCCTTTCACTAAAATGGTGACCCTTTCAACAAAAGTCAACAGTTTTCTGCGACTTTTTGGAGTGCATCTCGCCAAATTGGCAAGACAGGTTGCTAGTTTTAGCACATGCAGCCCCAGAATCGTACATACTAGAGAGGTATGTCTTTCTCTGAACAGTGAAGTCTCATATCGAAATATGTGAATTTTCGCACACGTGATAGAAATGAATTATCAGCGTGATTTTAAAGTCTTTTTTAGACTATATTTGGCTAATCTTCCAACGCCCCTCTGTGCCATATCAACGCCCCCTAATTTTCTCTGGGTTTTTTGCCGCCCCCCTGAAAGCCTGAAACGCCCACAAGGGGGCGTTATCGCCCACGTTGGGAACCTATGCTGTAGACTAACTCGTGTTTTCCTTCTACCGACTTTTCATTCTAGAAATTTACAAGTCTTTCGACAAAGCATAATACAAAAACATTTAGTTAACATTCTCGCAGCAATTCATTGCTTTTACAAGACTAATATATTCACAATGCTTCAGAATCTACTTTGTAAACATTAAGTAATTTTAAATCTTTACAGAATTACAATTTTAAATAAAAGCATCTTTCAAGCTAAGTAATCATTTATCGCCCACTTGGCGTAAAAATCAACCTCGCTTGAGGTAAAAAGAGACCCTGCAACTTGCAGTAACACTCGAAAATTAACTAAATATTGGAATAAGAAATACTACTTATCTTGTTGTAGTCAGCCATTCTTTTCTTGGACCAATCCTTGAAAGTTGAAAACAGTGTCGCTTTGGCCAGTCTCCTTGACTTTGGTCGTTGACCGTTGCCCTCTTGTTGTTCCTCCGCTTTCCTTTTCGGGGTCATTCTTTCCTTTGTGGGATACTTGCGCTGGGGAAGAAGGTGATCCGCTCGATGTTTGTTCGGCTGGGTCCTCTGTTCCTGGGCCGTCGTTCGTCGCTGCTCCGGGCTCCTGCTGTATTGCGGACGTTGATCCTCAGGCTGCAACCGGGGCTGCTTGCTTCTCAGGCCCCTTTCCGATGTTTCGGTTGTCCTCTTCGGTACGTTGGGTTGGCCTTGTCCATTGTGCTTTGGTCTTTTGTTAATTGTTGAACTTCTAGGATAACGTCCCAATAAATCGATGATGATTATTTGATTTGGGAATTCTGATTTAACACTATTTAGGAACCCGGCCGGGCGGAAATTAACATAATTATTAAATTGACATGTTGGGCACGACTAGAAATACGCCCTAGTAAACGTTTGCAGTTCGGGAAAGAAAACTGCCTCGCGAACTCTTTGGACAGTTTTTCGTATGCCCAAATGGCCAGAAATGACCGAATCGTGAAACTCCTCTAATACATTCAATCTAACGCTAGCTGGGATAACCGGTCTAAACTCGTGGTTTTCATTAGTCGTTTTCGTATAAAATAAAAGTCCATCAATTATTTCGTAATTTGCGGCCCTATTTCTTATCGGCACAATATCCGGATGACTGAAATTCTCAGGGTTGGCCAAGTAATTGTATATATTTTTGAACTCCGGATCTTTTCCGAGTTCAGCTATTACTGTTTCACGAGAATCTAATACTTTGGATGTCAGCATGGCTATTCTAACCGTATTTGCATTTTCATCCAAAGTAATTCTGCATAAAGCATCTGCCACAACATTTTCCTTTCCCGGCGTGTGTTTAATTACTAGATTATATTCTTGTAATTTAAGTGCCCACCTTATTAATCTGGGTGATAAATCTTTTCCAGAGTAGAGTCTGGTGACCGCTGCGTGGTCCGTATATACAGTCACTGGAGAACTTCCGTAGAAAACACGAAATTTATGCACTGCTGATAACACTGCGAGAGTTTCCCTTTCCGTGGCCGAATAGGTTCTCTAGGTTTCATTTAACGTTCGACTTAAAAAGGCCACGGGTTGCCCATTTTGAGAAAGCACTGCCCCAATCGCAAAATCTGAAGCGTCCGCTGAAATTTCTAGTCCTTTTTCCTCCTCCGGAAATTTTAAGACGGGGGCTTGAGTCAATGCGTCTTTCACTTTTCAAATGCCAAGTTGGCTTCTGCTGACCACGAAAACCTAGCTTTCTTCCTCTTCAATTTTTGCAGAGGCTCATCTATTTTGCCAATGTCTTTAATGAAGGACCGATAGTATGAACACATGCCAAGAAACGACGCTAACTTCTTCGTTGTTTTAGGAATAGGATAATTTTTAATAGCTATTATCTTTGACTGATCCATTTCGATTCCATTCTGAGAAATTTTAAACCCTAAATAACGTAACTCTTTTGCGGCAAATTTACATTTGGACGCATTTATCTTCAAACCAGCTTCATTTAACAATAAAAACACTTTTCTTAAATCTTGTAAGTGTTGTTCTAAACTATTACTCGTAATTATAATATCGTCTAAATATATGAACGTACTTTTACCAAGGACTGGTCTTAAGACAATGTCCATACATCTTTGGAAAGTTGCCGGCGCGCCGGATAAACCAAAAGGCATCCTAAGAAATGCGTATGTGCCAGACTTAGTTATGAAGGCGGTCTTAGGGACATCTTCGGGTTTTACCCCAATCTGAAAATAGCCACTCGTAAGATCTAATGGCGTCATATACTTTGGAGAGGAAATATTTCGAATTGTCTCTTCCATTATCGGCAAAGAATATACAGGATATTTTGTGACGGAATTGAGCTTGCGATAATCTATAGCAAAACGCCACCGCTTCGGGTGCGTAATCGGATAATCATTATTTTCCTTGCTTAAAACTACTGGGCTAGCATAACTGCTAGAAATCGGGTAATTATCTTGTTTTTCAACATTTCCTTAATATGGTATTCAATTATTTCTTCTTTTACCTTATCATAGCGGTAATGTTTTTGCCTTACTGGTTGGGCGTCCCCCGTTTCTATGGTATGGTTTGTCACTTGAGTGAAACCCGGTATATCGCTAAATAAATTTGAAACCTCACTTGCAACTGCCTGCAGTTTTTCTTGCTCTTCTGCCGGTGAGTGCTGTAAGTCCAGCTGCCGGGGCTTATCATTGCGCTTTACCACCGGTTGCATAGATAGGGTCAATTTTCCTCCCTGGAAATCCGTTTTAGCTTCTGCCAATCTAAAATAATACACACCCAGAATAATACATGTTTGCAGGTTTCGCACAATATAAAATAAAATTTTTACCTGCTCGTCGTTGATACGCACAGAAAGTGACGCTTTTCCTAAGCATCTACACTTCTCTCCTTGAGCCACTATGACATTCGTGTCTCTTGCACTAAAAATTCTGTAACGGCGAAAGTGCTTCTTGAAAAATCTTTCCTAGATAAAGCTACTTTGAGTTCCTGTATCCAAAAGAGCCGTCGCCGGTATGTTGTTAATTAACCCACCGGGCGCCTCGCATTCGATTCTATTTACGTTCCGAAAACTGCAGAAAAAATTAACCATGTTTACAATTTTTTTTTTCATTTAGCGGGAACTAAAATTGTCCTGAAAACGGCCTTTGTTAGATTTTCTCCCCCCCTCCTTGTAGGACGATCAACAGGTCGTTTCACTTAAGTGATGGTTTCCTACTGTCCTTTGATTACTGCCTAGAGGCGAATAAGCAGATGGGCTGGTTTTGCCCTTATGGAGGAAGGAACACGTTTTGTTGTGCTCATGCTTTGGTTAGATGATAAAAGATATTTTTTTCTGGAAATCCAAAACAGAAGAGGGAGTTTTCTATTGCCTTGTTACTAATTTTGTGCATATTTCTGATTTTAATTGCTTATGAGAGCCGTGGCAAGATATTTTTTCACCTGAGGCAGAAAGGTAAATGCGCGTCGCTAAAACATATACAGTAGACGTTCGTTTTTACGAACCTCTTTTTTACGAACACTCTCGATTTGAGGAACTAGCGAATGGTCCCGAATACACTCCCATAGATGTAATGTAATTTTGCGCTCTTATTTACGAACTACAAATCAGGAAAATCTCTTTTTTGCGAACTCAGTTTTCATACTTCTGCGTGTTTCATTGGGACGAAGTGTGAAGGTCAAATAAAATCTCCAACTATTTTGAGGCAACAAGTGCGAAACATTCGAAGAAGTACAGTAAGGAAGGAGGGGGCGGAGAAGAGGGGGAATTAGGACAAATTTATGGTGTTGTTTGTTGTGGGAGGCTCTCAGAAGAGCATCGGCCTGATGTTGTTGGGTGGGGGTGAGACCATTCGTGTTAAAGGGGTTTGGGTTGCTTCTAAAACAGAGTTGTTGCTTTTTGTAATGTCATAGTCATTTGATCTGGACAAATCCTATTTCTTTGAGATATTATGCGGGTGTTTTCCCTTGTGACAAAATACCTGCGATTCAACGTTTTCCCTGTGCACTGGTCTGAATACTGATAAACATGATGAAAAAGGAACTGATTGGCTAGCTGTCTACATTGCAGATAAACAGATTCTGGAATTTTTTTACTCTTATGGACTCCCGCCTGAAGTATATGGAAAAGATATGACATCCTTTGTCAAGAAATATCGTCATGTTTGCTGGGAAAAGATATCGCTTCAGAGTTTAACTTCTAATGTATGTGGACATTATTGTATTTATTTTATTATTAAACGATATCAAGGACTCTGTATGGAACTCATTGTATCACCCTTAACTGGAAAGAATCACGACTTCCAAATATTTCAATTTGTCAAAAAACGATATGGTGTAAGCATGATTTTAAAAAAATAAAGTTGCTTTAATTTGAAAAACAATTTGTGTCTTTTATTTCTTTGTATTGTTTCTACACCTATTTAAATAAAATATTACTTTATTCATATAGCTATATATATTTTTTAAATAAGGGTTGGAGATCACGCATTTTTGGGGTATAAAAGGTCTCTCCATACATAGTGAGATCACAGTTTGTAAAAAAAAATCACAAACACGAACATGGAACGACAAACGATTGTTGCTGTTTTTTCAGTCGTGTGGATATTTTCAAGTATGGGTATCCTACTTTGGACTCATCTTCAATGGACATCTAAACAAGATTTCAACTGTCTTCAAAATAAAACTACACTTGAAATCTATAAAATATATCAAAAGATTGATTCAATAGGATTTCTCAAATGCCACGAATTTTCGAATTTTTATTTAAATCCCACACATTGCGGAGAAAAGATTTGTGAGTGCGATCAAATCTCTTTACATGTTTTCAAAAATAACTGTTTTGAATTTACGAAAAATATTGTGGATTCAAGGAGCGAATGTCTTCTGGTTGCCAATATTCTTAAAGGCTGCTTAGAGATTTTCTGTAAAGTATAAAAGTCAATGCTTTTAAAGTTCCTCTCATTTCTAAAAATGGAACTACCCAAATTAGTACATCCTTCTACTTGTCTTCTGAGCGGACCTACTCTTTCGGGAAAAACGGTTTTTGTGAAGAAACTGATAGATCATAAAATGTTCCATCCCATGCCGACCAATATTATTTATTGCTACGGAAGTTATCAACCTCTTTTTAATGCCATGAAAAATGTAAATTTTGAAGAAGGATTACCGTCTAACCTGCAGACCTTCCAAAACGCTTTAATTATTATAGACGATTTGATGTCTGAATTAGCAAGTGATACTCGCTTAACCCACCGGCCTGGCATTAGATTCTATTTACGTTCCGAAAACTGCAGTAAAAATTAACCATGTTTATAATTTTTTTTCATTTAAAGTGAACTAAAATTGTCCTGAAAACGGCCTTTGTTAGATTTTCTTCCTTCCTCCTTGTAGGACGATCAACAGGTCGTTTCACTTAAGTGATGGTTTCCTACTGTCCTTTGATTACTGCCTAGAGGCGAATAAGCAGATGGGCTGGTTTTGCATTTACGGAGGAATGAACACGTTTTGTTGTGTTCATGCTTTGGTTAGACGATAAAAGATACTTTTTTCTGGGAATCCAAAACAGAAGAGGGAATTTTCTATTGCCTTGTTACTAATTTTGCGCGTATTTCTGATTTTAATTGCTTATCAGAGCTGTGGCAAGATATTTTTTCACCTGAGGCAGAAAGGTAAATGCGCGTCGCTAAAATATATATATAAAAATAGCTACATTTGTATTGAGCAAAAGTAACTGTATTAAATCAAAGCATCATAATTCTTATAGCATAATTGTATCATAATTCTTAAAGTATTTTTTAATCATAGTTTTATAAATTCAGAAAAATAATGTAGCCAATTATTTATAATTTTCAAATGAAAACGTTAAAAAATTCTTTTTTGATAAATAAGAAATAACATCGAAATGCACATTGCATTAACTTCCAGGTTTTCTTACAGTTTTTTTTTATTATTATTTTTATTAATTTAAGTTTGATGAAGCCTATTTCTCCTAGTAATTACAGACAAATTTAAAAACATAATTAAAGTAATTTTCAAATTCGTACAGCCAATTTGGCGCCCCTTCTAGTGATTCACCTGAGGCAAGTGCCTCCCCCTTGCCCCGGCTCTGTTGCTTACTCTTCTCTGTTGCTCTGTTGCTTACTTACTGCCCCGGCTCTGTTGCTTACTCTTCTGCTAAGAGCCTGTTGTTACGGATCTGCTTGATTTTTATTGCGTTTCGGTATTTTAATGTATTTTTATAGAATGTTAATTTGTTTTTATATGTATATCTCAGTAATATAATCTTACGAACTAGTGAGACATTGTAGTTTAACTAATTTTCTGCTTTTGATTCATGCTCGAGCTTAAACGCTAAGAAAAAATTTATAAGAGGTTTAAAATACCTAATTCTTATTGAAAGTTACATGTAATTGATAATTAAAATACCATTAAAATAACAAACACATACTCAGTGTCAGTCATTTCGACATATTGTTTGTATTTCATTTTACCGCAAATTTATTTCGTTTATCTTGTTTCATATTTACGAAAGGGAAGTTTACCTTTATCTCATTTATTGGTTGATAGAAGTTATGAGATATAGAATATTTTGAAATAAATTTCAGTCATAACAACCTTATTAAAAATTGTCTACATACAGACAAGATGTCACAGATACCTCTCAGTTTCCGAACTAAATTACATGGTAGTGAAATTCGGTGCATTTCCATATGATTATTTTTGACAGAAAGAGTTACCTTATGTAAATCACAAAAGAACATTGTTTTAATTCTTAATTAAATATAGTACTTGTATTAAATTGCTAAAATTCATTGTTAGGAAAATGTCTTAAAAATATAGATGTAGAATATTAGATACTTTTACCTTGTTTTTTTCTTATAACGTACTCCGCCCTTAGGCACTACACGGAAAGGGATGGTTACCCCGTGGAGGACTTTTTAAGGGAAACTAACTTATATCCACGTTACACATGGGAAAACCACGAAAAACGCCAATGCAGCCAGCCCGTTCGACGAGACTCGAACCCCGGATCAAACTACCAGTGTTCAGCGGTTTTAACCGCTCGGCCGCTGGTGGGCCACTACTTTTATCTTTCAAAGTGGAATTTTTGTGGTTTTCCCTCTGCATAATGTGGATGCGAGCAAGTTTCTCTTAGAACGCCCTCCACGGAGGCATTCCTCCCTTTAGACAGAGATCTCAATTCACATTATCAAATGTTATTATTTAAGTAAATAAAAGCAAGCTGAGGATTTCCATTTAAATTGTTTGTTTTAAAATAAAAAAATAAGAACAGTAATTTTTGAATAAATCTTGTCAACATTAAATAGGGATAGGAACATGCCAATGTAAAATTTAATATTAGGCCAAAAAGAAACTCTTTCACATTGATTTTGGATAAAACTTAATCAATTTCGCAGGTAGTCAGAGACAGGCATTTCTTCAGTAGAGAAAAAAAATGTTTCTGAAGTATTTGTGTATTTATTACATAAATGTTTTAATGCTTCCATAGCACTTCTAATCAATAAAATTTATTTGATGAAAAGTAGGAAGTTTGCTTTTAAAATTCTGATTTTGCAACCGTTTTCAATGCCATATGTGGCATCGAAAAACACGTCTGGCCGAGAGGCAGATTTTAAAGGCTGAAAAATTCTTAGAATTTAAAGAGGCATCGAACAAGAAAATTTAGGGATGGCGAAATTCTAAGAATTTGGCACTTGGAAACAAAAAATTATTTGACGGCAAAAGTTTTAGAATGTAGAGAAGCAGAGAGCAACAGAATTTAGGCATGTCAAAATATTTAAATTTATAGAACATCTGGCAATAGAATTAAGATCCCACAGAGATTGCACTGGGAGGCAAAATGTCTAGCATCGACCTGCTTCTCGATTATGTGGATCGACGCAGATTAACTTGAGAAAGCTCAATGTAGCAAGAGCTATACATAATGCAGCTATTTACGATTTCTGCTGTAATGAACTGAGATTTAATATAATAATTTAACGCTATATCTCAGTTTACAAAAACGGGATGATACGTTTGAGAAATTTTCTTTAATTCCCCAGTACACTAAAAAAAAAGAAATACAATGGATTACTAACAAATATGGTGTTAGTAATTACTAACGAAATGGTGCCGATGATGCATCTAATTTTTACCTTTTTATTAATCTAAATAAATATGTGATTGAGTTTTCCATAACTTATAGTTTCGCAAATTAAACATGTTCAATAAAATAATATCTGATTACGAAAGTTGTGTAAAAGACAAGAAAAATTCTTCGACATTCGTCAGGCAGATAGCATACGAGGAGTACCTTCTTGAGGAAAAGGATGCCTTTGTAGATGACTTTTTCAGGGAAACTGGTTTCGTGCATTCAACCTAAAATTCACCAAAATACCAAGAAACGAACGCATTCGCCGGAATTCAAACCTAGGCGAAACTACCAGTGTTCAGTCGCAGAAGAGAGTTGCATCCGTAAAAGGCAACATGTCTAAAATAAGTATTTATTGCATCCAACAGTGATATGATTTTCTGATATATTTTAAGGGAATATCGTTGTAAAAGAATGAGAATCATTTTTTTTCCCTTTTGTAAGGAGATTTTTTTTCCGCTTTGTTTTCAACATTTGGTTGAAATGCAAATTAAATAAATATTTACAAATGC
>KK122163.1:2006-27893 GCA_000611955.2 Stegodyphus mimosarum
AATTATTCTGTTGGAGCTCTTGGTCACTATTTACGATTGATTTGAACACTAGTTTTACAGTATACATTGTGTTTATCATGTTGTCACAAACTTTGCACATTCATGTTATTTAGAATTGTTTATCCAAATATTGACTTATCATTTGGTATTGAACTTAAAACCTATACACAAACTCTTAAGAATTAAAAGCTCCAACAAGGTAAACCAGTGCTACACAATGTGCTAATGTATACAGTCATACCTCAATGTAACATTATGAAAATCTCTTGAATGACATCTGGTAAAATTAAGACTAAATCTGGAAAAAAAAAAAAAGAGAGAGGTCATTCTTTAATTTCATAGCGAGGGGGTAAATTTGTAGTACTGAAATCACCATTTTCATTTAACAAAATTAAATTATACAGCTAATATTAACAGATATTATGGCACATGAGTTAACAATATTTTCCAAGTTTTTAAAAAAATTATAACAAAACACTATTAAAATTTAATTATTAAGCCGTGACCTAGTTAACACAAAATTATTTGAGCATACAATTATCAAAAGCTTTGACACTATTAGAAAATGAGAAGTAGCGTTCATTACATGTGAATTCAAATAAATGGCAGCCATATAATTCAAGAAGTTTAAAAAAAAAATTCATCCTTATATTTTTATTGTTAGTAACGCTAACAGTAAAAAAACGGCCTACCTCACTTTCAACTATTCATTTAATTATTAATATAATTTCATCATAATACATGTAAAACATTTTTTATACTTAAGTTTACACTCAGCAGAATCTGGTATTTAAATTTCTGTGGAAAGCTGACATAAAAGTATGAACAAAGTATATGGAAATTATCTTCAGAAGGGTATCTTCCATAGATGACTTTTCAATACATGCTAATTTCTATAATATGACACTTCATGTACATGAGACACTTCCATAAAAACATACATTTAGTTAATTTTGCTATGGCAATAGAATGGGGCAAATTTTTATCTAAGTTTCATTTTCATCCATTGAGCAATCAGAACAGGATTTCAATTTAAATGTTTCCTGTATACTATAATTCCATAAACATCTAATTTATTAATTGAAAAAATTCCCGCATATTAACAACTAAATTGCTAATAAAACTATGCACAAACTGTAAATCAAATAATTGCACACATAGTAAATCACTACTTTAAATGTATGGCAATTTATTAACATTTATTAACATTATTTAACATTTAAAGCACCTGAATTTATAGCATCACTATCATTAATACAAATACATTTATGCATAAAATTAAAAAACATTTTTAATGTCATTTTCGTTTATAACAATATTTTATTTAAAGCCTTTCAAAACAGGAGGGTATATTAAGAAAAAAGATATTTTATATTACAGCAAAATAAATAAAACTAATAGTCTATATCACTACAAAATAATGAATACAGAAGTTTTAATGAGCAAGCACTAAATATTTAAGGTGCCTAAACCTTAAGTATAATAGTAAGTTAACATAGCATTATCATACCGACAAATATTACCTTTGCATCTAAAACTGGATCATCAAAAAACCCTTCAGGTAATTGATCATCATTCACACTTTTTGATGACGAAGATTTAAGCTCTAATGCAGGATCAACTGAAGCAGTAGTTGTAATATGAGAGCCTGCTGGCCCATTTTCAAAAAAATCTAAAAATATAATGAAAGCATATTAAAATATTAATCAAAATGCACTTTACAGCCTTTATTAATAAATTTTATGCACACTTATAATTACTTCTAATTAATACTACTGGATAAAAAATTAATGTGCACATTAGTAATAAAATCAATATAAAAAAAGCTGATGTGTACATCACATGACTTTATTGTACAGGAATATTAAATTATATGCACTTTTTCCTGCATTTCATCTAAATTTATTTCCTCAAATTTCATTAGAGATATATTTCTCATTCAATTAATTCAGTTCTAACTTAGTGACAAGGCAAAAATATATATAAACTCAAAATATTTTCATTAAAAATTAAAAATATAGAAAAACATAAAACACCAAAAAAGTTAAAACAATTAAAAAACAATTTTTACAATAAAATTACAGTTTCTAGTCAAAAATAAGCAATCGGCTAGCAGACAAGAAGGCAGATTTTTCAATCCACAAAGCTAAAAGTTTCGTTTTGGTCCTACTGAGCAAAAAGACACTGAAGGTACAAAAAGACTTAATTCACTATTCTGTTAATTTCAAATTTAAACAAATATGGCTGCTATAAAAACAGTTAGGCTTAGCCACCCTTAAACAACTTTTAAATTGTTGATAACTCTACAACTACTGCGTGCAAATTAACTACAGGCACAGAAACCTTAACTGGAAGATAAGACCAACATAATTCAATCATTTTGAAAGCAAAAAATGCACAATTTACCAACATTTAAGAATTAAAAAACTGAGCTCACTAAGTCAAGTAACAGAGTAGGTATATGTATATTTATTTATATACTTTTGGTATGGCCAATTGTAACCAAAGAGGGAGGTGCACAACTTTCATCTACATGTTATAGCAGTCCTATATAAAAAATTTCAATATTTTACTACTACTCATTCTTGAGTTATATCAGATACATATGTACAGACATACAGACATCATGAAAAAATCTTCTGAATCCATTTGAAATCAGTTTTATAATTCGTTTGGGGAAAAACAGTTATGTACAGATATGAGGCAAAAACATCGAAAAATTGCATACATTAGCGATCAAAATGAATATTTTCATTGAAATATGGTACCAGAAATTTTTCATGATCACAATACTTCCTTTACTTTGTACAAGGAAGTAAAAACATGGCTCAACTCAGCATTTACATCTAAGGATGCAGAATGTAGCTGGATAAATGATAACAAAAAGAAATAACTAAAACATAAAACTCAATAAATTGTCCAAGAATTTTAGCATTTTACTCTATTTCACTGCTCATTTGCTTCATTTCTAACTTTGGTAAAACTCTCACAGTGCAGTGGAACTGGGTTAAAACTGTTAATATTATAAAAGAATGATCTCTAGATAAGTAGTGAAATATTGCATGAGGGCGCTTATAGTTATTTCAAATACAAAATAAGACGATGAGTTTTCTCAATACCTTTATAAAGAATAATCACAGTATCTTACATTTCCAGTTTGATCATTCTAATACAGGTTCAGAAAGTATGTTTATTTATTAGCTATAATTTAATATGAAATATATATTTAAAATAAAATTTGAAACTAATGATGGCAATTTAAAAAATAAAATCACCATTCGCAAGATAAAATTGGGTTCATAGGAAACAAAAATAATGAGTTTATATGAGTTAACTTCTTATACATACAATATTTACATTTGTTTCAAATTTTTTTATTAAAACTAATTGCTGCAATTTTAAGATTTTTTTTACAGTAGAAAACAAATGATGACTTTTAGTTGCAAAAAGTTATTTATTTCATACAAATGTATTATTATGTACATATCTGACTTTTAATAAGATATCTGTCCCGAAAAACAGCTTAGTTAAACATGTTTTTGTTCCTTATGTTCTGATCGAAATTTTGTAGTGATCAATTTAATAGATTCAAAATAATTGTTTCTTTTAGCAGTCTGATCTTGGCACGATATGGATTTCACTAAATATGGTTCCTGTTCTTCCTTTCCTTCTTATTATGCAATTTTGCATAATAAGAAGGAGAGGAGGAGAAAGAATTTATGACAATTGTTGAATCGACAAAGTAGGACAAATAATTAATTGTTTTGTGCATAATAGCTCCATCCAGTTCTTTATACCCAGACCAACAGTAAGAATTGATTATGCTTCCTTGCTTAACACTTTCATTTATTTTCTGAATTAATACAGCTGTATTTTGATTAGGAATTACAACCAAGAAAGTTTGTTCCCTGGCAGGTTCCTCCCAAAATACATCAAGCAAAGTATTTTTGCTTTGTAAACAGACTTTCATCTACTTCAACAATTAGGCTTTTCCCACCATTTTCAGTTCTTCAGCCTCTTTATCTATTGTAGTCTTGTATGATTTATAATTTTTTGTAGCAGAATTTAAATACTCATTAATTCTTTGCTCCAGCAGTATGCAAATCTCACTGTTGAGGTCAAAGGCAAACAACTATTCTAAAACCAATAATTGGTTCAAATCTCGAAGAGTTAACTACAATTTTTCATGATGCATTTCCAAAAAGATTGTTTTCCAAATTGCAGCAGCACTAAATGAATTTGAACATTCAGTTTTGCAACAAAATACTTTTTTTAAAAAAATTCAACAGTGGTCACTTGACCATTCAGTACTGGCCACTCCTACAGCAAGCAGTGGTGGCCATTTTATTATGGAGCCACCTAACAGGCAGTCACCCCTCCCTCCTTTGAAGGGACAAACTGTTACAACCATGTCTTCTCCGCGATTTGAACTTAGGCCCTTCATTACTGCAGTACGCTCCCCTAACCACAATACCGTCTAGGCGGCTTGCAGCAAAATACTGTAATCATACAGAAATTTTATCATAATTTCTTTTGGGTAAATTCTACAATAGCACATCTTAAAATTGAGTTTAGAATATCATGATTTGATTTTAAACTGATGGAGCTTCTAATACAAAAAAAAACTGCACTTTTTTGAGAGAGTTTGAGAATTTCTAATGAGGTGGCTGCACTACATGTAAATACCCTGTATTTATGTAAAGCACAGCCACGTACAGCGCAGTTTCAATATGATGACCTGATGAAATTAAATAACATTAGAGTTCATAATAATATTTATAAATGGTGCAAAAATCAAGACTAGTTTTTTGGAGAATTTATTTTCATCCCGATACCATGACAAAATATTAACCTTCTAGAAAACTATATAGCAACATAATGTTCAAAATACTTCTTCAAGCTATTATTTTGCATTTGATTTATCTGCAAATAAAAATTTACATCAAGCAGAAAACTCACTTTTTTAATCATCCAATATATTTCATGACAGGACTTCTGAAATGTTTCTTTTAATGCTAAGAATCTTGTCTTTATATCATTAAAAACCCCAAATAGAAATTTTTCTTTCATAAATAAGATGCATGGTTTTAATGCCTAATACATGTAAGAACTTAATTACTATTTTAAATGAGACTAGCAATGTATTTTTATTACTTCAATTACTTACAGCTTTGCATATATACTTAATTTACTTACTGTAAATACATTTACAAATGAATTAAATTAAAAATTAAGGACTAAAAGCTTGAATATAGGTTATTAAACTATTCTGTATCATGTTAAACAAACTAGTTTATTGTAATTCAGCATTATTTCCTGCTTACTTTAATATCTTATTTTAGCCAAATCATTTACAAATGTAAATATAAAATTTATTTATACAAAATAATGTAATGTACTTTAAAATTAAACTTTTAACAGAAATATGGCAGATTATATGAAAGAAACAGACAGAATTAACAGAAATATGGCAGAATTTAACAGAAATATGGCAGATTCTTTTAAAAGCTTCTGCAATGTGATTTGTAGTTTCACAGAAGGCATTAAAGTTTTTTTTCATTATTATTATTTAGTTACCTGGTGGTAAAACACCTTCAGATACATTCTCTGTCAACTTATTTCCTTCCTCTTCTTTATCATCCTCTTCATCTTCAGATGATGATGAATATGCTTCCAATAGAGCAAGTTGTTTGGTATTCTTTACTTGCCTTAAATGCAAAAAATTTTAAGTAACCAAATTCAAGGAGAAGCAGAAAAAGTACTAATTTGAAATGCAAAGTACAAGCAAAACAAAACAACAATTAATTCAAAATGTCTATTGGAATTAAAATGAAATATTAAAAAAAAAAAAGTGCTATGTCAATTTTCAGTCAAGTTTTCGTGGTCCTCAATCAGATACAAAAACATTTCCATTCCAAACATCCAGTACTTGCCTAATTATACCTTTTATGAGTACTCATTAATACAATACACACATTGCATCCATCTGAAGATCCATTTCCTCATTCAAACTGTCCTGAATTTCTCTCATCTTCCTTAGTAATATCAAATTACATTCTCCCATGTCATCTAAACTTCCTTTTATCATCCTCTTCCCAAATTTACTAATACTTGAGCTTATATCAGCTGTTGCTTACATTTAATATCAGCAACGTTTTTCAGATGCTGTAATATATTCCCAAAATGCTTACACACAGTTGCTACTTCTGTAGTTGTGATAGTACCATTTCCAATGAAGATCATATATGTTTGGAATATAAGCAGTTTTATATCCATAATTTCAAACAGGGTAAGTAAACAACTTTTGTAATGTAAGAAAATAATTTTGTAAAAGAAAATGGAACCCAAACCCTTCAAGCATGCTGAAAATTTTGTCAATCAATGGGTCACAGGATAACAATCTTCTTTCTGTGTTTTAACAGCATGTCCCAAATATTTAGAGCAAAATTATAAAATATTCTAAGTTTTCCAATTTTAAAATATTCAGATACTTTTACTGTGTATATATTAAAGTATTTATAAAAGATTTTTTTTCTTCTAAGAGGCTTCTGGTACATACTGCTATGATAAATGCAGCATCATTAGCAAATGCTATTCCTTTTGAAAGGATTAACCAATTGCAGTTGGTGACAGAGTTAAAAGCTAAATTCCGTAAGTCTGCACTCAGTCAGGAACCTTGTGGGCAGCCTTTTTCTTGATACTTTTCAATTATTCTGAATAATTGTGCTTTTCCTGGTTTGTAGAAAATTATGTAATATAATGAATATATTTTTGGGGTAGTTCGAGGACCTGAGGGCCTACCTGTAACATGATGAATACTTTTTTGTACAGTTCAAGTTCTTGAGGACCTGCAGTTATGCAGGCCATTACAGAGAATTAAATGCCGTTTCAAATCAAGGCAAATTAATGTTGAGTGTTTTTTTTTTAGCCATTGTCAATTACATTTATGATAGTCCTGTTGGATAAGAACCTTTTTACTTAAAACCTTCTTTATGGCTAGATGGTGGCATAGGCAGCCTGCTTGTACTCTTTCAAAAGCGTTCCCAATTGTTGAAAGAAGATTTATTGGACTGTATGAGTTTGGACTTTCTGAATCAGCAATCACTTGTTCTGTTTTAAAGCAGAGTGGAAAAGTTCCTAGCTGCAGGCATTTATTATATAAACCTGTGAAGATATAAATGTTTAATTAATGAATTGTTTGAATTAATTTATTGTTGATTACATATAGGCAGTGTGCTATGTATTTGGAAAGTTTTTTTATGATATCAGTAATTTCTTTTATTGTGAATGATATGTCTTTTGGAGCATTAGATAACGCCTAATATCAATCACTTCTTAATAATTGTTGGTCTTGATTATCTTGTGATGGATCAGCCAAAATAAGAGCATTGCTCATTACTTCTATTATCATTGCAATGGTGGTATCATCTTGTGACGAACTGTATTGTCTTATCATTGGAAATCTAGCTGGGTGGGATTCAAAACCTTATTTTGCAGATTTTGTAAGTAATACCAGCTGCCCGGACAGTAGAGTGGTTAGGAAAGCCTGACTGTGATACCAAAGGGCCTGGGTCCAAATCCCGGAGAAGGCATGGTTATAACTGTCTGTCCCTTCATAAGGGGCAATGGTGGCCCACCTATTAGGTGCCTCCATAATAAAGAGACCTCCACAACTGGCCTTAGTATAGATTAATGGACTCTGTTACAAACTGTAACTGTTCACAATCTGTCATTGGGAAAAAAAATAAGTAATACCATATGTGTCTTTAGTAATTTTACTTTTCCAACAATTATTCAAATCAAGGCGAATTCTGTGTCCATGTTTTCTTCTTATAGAGAGCCTTTTGTTTTGAGAAAAGAATGCAAGCTTCATCTCTAGTTTTTTGGGAAGGAGCTTTATTCATTTTATGATTGGGTGCTCTCGTCTTGTTCTTCTCTATTCTCAGTTCAGTGGGTGCAGTCTATATTCGTTATTAACGTTATTCGTTATTGTTTCGTTAACATTTCTAAATCATTATTTTTCGTTTTAACTTATTTTAAATGTATTCTTGCTATGTACTTGGATTATCTTAATAAATTTCTTTACTAGTAAAAATAATTTCATTAATGATATTCCAGAGATCTTGTTTTATTGAGCTTGTCACATGTCATTCATATGAGTGAGAGATGTGCTGCATCAGCCAATCAGCAAGAAGAGCACATCATGTGTTATATTTTATGTCACAACTTCTCTCTTGCCTCAGAGCCTCTTTTGGTGGGTGTTGTTGAGAGGAGAAAGACTGTTACAGAATGTTCCCAGTACGAATCTCATTTCTGTGTGTAAAATAAAATATATTTCTATTTTAAATGCTGTTTCATTCATATCCAGGAGTTAGATCAACCAATAGCACCTTTAAGCTAATAAATCCTTTACTAGAACAGAAGATGATATTGAATTGCATGGTTGTGGTTATTTCACTGAGGAAGTTGATCTGAAAAGAAATTAGCTCATGATCCGATATTGAGTTCGTTTAATGAACTCTCCAGTTTCTTACTGCATCTGCAAGTCTTACTGATGAACGGTTGATGCCTGGCCAGACAAAACCATAAATAGTCCTGTATGTTGGTAGGGCCATTGTACCATTATGAATATGAAGATTGAAGAAATCAAGTCTTCTAATAATTCACGTATGTCAAATATCCCCATGTTGTGCTATGGGCATTAAAATTCTCTTCTAGTCTGGGAATAGAGTCCTTCCTTAATTTGGGAACACAGACAGATATTTAGTGACAGTGAAAACAAACAAAACTACATAACTGACTGAACAAGGCCGAATATTCCATAGTTCTGCCAAATCAGATATGCTGCAGAAAAATGTGCAAAATGTGCTGCAGAAACTCGTAAGAAAGGATGAAATGTTTTTTGTTAGAATGATATTTTTTTGTGCACAAAAAAGCTCAAAAATCACTATTACATAAAAATATTGCACTACACAACAGCTTACAGTAAGGGGGTAAGGAGGAACAGTTTTACACTGCAGTTGATCAATCAACAAAAAAAACAAAATCTAACTTGGATTTGTTATCTAGAAAATATAACTTAGAATATACATTAGATTCACACAGAGCATTCTCTAATATGCATTAAAAAATAATTATGCTTCTAATTATCCCAAAATATCAAGTTTTATCAAAATCATCTATTAGCACTCAAAATTTTACTGTTATGTTGTTAATGGACTTTGGTTTATATTTGAAAATACCTTTATTTAAGTTAAATTTCTATAATTTCTTTTCCATAATTTGAAATTAAATTAAAACAATAACACAAATAAAGTTAAAACAAATTTCAAATTTATTTTTAAGTGTAATTTTAAATGATTTTTTTTAATTCGGTCAACTGACTACTAGAATGGGAATTATACAATTGTTATTCTTTCTTTGGCTTATTGTGCAATAACATTATTTCAAACTAAAGAATAGATACAGAGAAGCTCACAAAATAAAAAGCAAGCTTACTAACTGTGATTCCTCCACAGGTCTAATACTTTCTGCTACAAAAGGAGAAAATATGTCCATTAAATCCAAGAATACAATAAATTATGAAAATAAATTGAATAATAATCACAAATTCCACATACTATGTAAGTTAATAATTAAACTAAATGCAAAAGAAACATCAGTTTTAAAAATTACACACAAAATAGAAATTTTAGTAAATAGTATATTATTACAAGGAACAGAAAATGTTTACACTTTATGAAATGACTATAATCTTTTGTAGTAACATTAAAATCACTTAATCACAGAACCTGAAACTAGCTAAACAAAATCTATTTTAAATGTTTAGCATATATTTTATTTGCTCACATAAAGGAGAGTCATGCCATCTGGTAATCTTCAAATGTCCATCACATTTCATTTATTATAGAAATTCTTCCAACAAGTTCATCCTACTTTCACAACAAATAGTTGTGGCATGCCTTAGTCAATCAGCTTTTAGAAATTGTTACATATGTTTGTAAAGACAAACCCAAAACAAGAAAACTTTATTTTATTGATTAACATTACACAAATGTAAACATCTATAAAAATTCAAAGTAGCATACTAACAGTTCCCTAACTTTATGCTGGTCAGAACCCCATATTAGAATTCAGAACTTTTCATAGATGCAACTAAAATTTACATCATTTTAAAAGCAGAAAAATAGTTTATGAATAGAAGGATCTGTTTCAAGAAAATGAACAAAGATTTCTCATTTTTAATTAATGAAGTTATTTAAAAGGATTCCATTTGTTCTACATTTGGGAAAGCATATTCCTATGATGTGAAAATTAATTTTTCTACAATACAGAACAAAGCCCAAGATCTGGAACCAATGTGACTTCGGTGACTCCAGATTTTAGATCATCAATTTTAATTTATTAAAATGACAGGTAGAAATTATAGGAAAAAAATTTTCTTTATCAATGTTTCTTTAAGAAAGAGGCATTTTACATAAGGAGAGATTATTTTTCCTTCTGATCACCACCATGTGAAATTAAAAATGAAACTCAAAGCTGAAACAGCAATATTTTCTGGATCTAAATTACTGATATTCACCGTTCTGTTATTTGATTGATAACTGAGGCACGGTCGACACATTCTAAGGCTTCCATTATATCATTATTATTTAGCAATTTTTCTGATTTAATATTAATAAAAAAATTTTGCTTTCTCTTGTTATAGGCAAAAACTTTCAGATTTGCAGCGCTCAACCTCATGATGAAATATGGTAGCCGGCAATGAATTAGGCATTTTTTAAAATACCTCCAGACACATTCTCTCATGATCTTGCAATGCCTCTCACATATCAGATTTTATATAAAATATTTCTAAAAGTCTTGGATGGTTTTGGTTCAGCATCAGTTCTTAAAAAGTTACTTTATATGAGTCTTGAAAAGTACATGTGAAATTCCAATAGCCATTGGCTGAATGAGGGATATACAGACTGAGGAAAGAGTAAAACAGAGACATTATCATTAACTAAAGCTGTAATTTTGATAAGATTAATAATAGACAGAACAAAATAATACACTGCTTCAAAACAGAAAGTTCCCCGATTCTCCCTTTCCCACTACCTGTTCTTCCCTCAAAACAAATAAACAGTGTCCCACTCCAAATAAATGTTTCAGAATTTTACTTTTGTTTAGCTCGGATAGAAAAGTGCTAACCTCTCAACCATTCGAGTGCTGAAAGTGTGGTCATGGCAAATATCAATACAGTGTCAATCAATGTATTGTCACTAGTCACAAAACAATTTCCAAGCTAGCAGACATTTGAAAGTGACATATAGTAATCTCAGTTATTCAAAAGAAAAATTGCTTTTATGGTCAACCTGCCTTTTTCTCAAGTCCTAAACTTTGTAAGTTTGGCTACAGATCTGGATATTGGACATGCATGTTTTGGACTTTGTTCTGCACATGGATATTTCTAAACAGAAAATTAAACATTTTCATTTGATTATAATAATCTATAAATTTTAATAAGAGTAGATTTAAACAGAAAGCAATGTAGTGGTTGGTCTTTATAATAGTGTAAATAACTTTTAATTTAAATGAAAAATAAGGCAGCAATTTGAAAAAATAATCAACTAATAAAAACATGTACATCAGTTGAGGGCAATTTAAATTGAAATATGAAGATTTCAAAAGATTTTGTGTAAAATACAATTTCTCGCACATAACTGAGATGAGAACCAACAAAGATCACTTCAATCATCTAAAATCTTTTGCTTGTAACTAAGTTATAACTATACTTATTCATAATTTTCAGTGACATTAAACTTGAATTTATAAAACATTGTATTAATTAGTAATACTTAATAATCTATTAATTATTTTTAATAAATAAAAACTGCATTTATATCAGTTTATATACAGGTGGTCATCAAAATAATGAAATAATGGAAACACTTGTGAACAAAAGTGACATTTAAAAATGCATTTTGTAAGCAATAAAATATAATCCTAGCTACAATTTTTTTTAATATAAGAAATACATATCATAGTAATATGAGGTAGCTTTAGTGAAGTTGTATGTCTTGAATTTTTGTCAGAAGTGTAAAATGTCAGACTTCACAGAGTTTAAAGAGGCCAAATTGTCGGAGTCTAACTAGCTGGAGCTACTGAGACTGAAACATCCAAGCTATTAGGTATTTCTAGAGGTACAGTGTCTAAAGTCATGATAGTGTACCCACAACACGGCAAGACAAGCTCGGCAAAGCAAAATAGTGGACGGAGGGAGAAGCTAAGTGAAAAAGACGGATGGGTACGGAAGAGGACTGTCATGTCTAAAATGAAAACAACTACATCCATAGTGACTGCAGAACTCATTCAGCATCTGGATTCTTCCGTGTCAATGATTACAGTTAAAAGGCACCTTCATAAACACAATATTTAAGCAATTCCCAAGCCACTTGTCACACATTTTAATGCCAAATGTTCTCTACAGTCGGTCAACAACTACAAAACCTGGTCGATTGATAAGTGGAAGACAGTTATATAGTCAGAAGAATCATCTTTCATAGATTTTCTTACCACAGGATGGGTGCGTGTTTGGAGGACACCTGCATAAGTATATGATCGTGATTGTCTCCTTCCAACAGTCAGGCATGGAGGTGGATTCGTCATGGTATTGGTAGCTGTAGCATGGTTTTATCCTGATCCAATCGTAACTCTGCAAGGAAGGATCACTGGGGAGAAATATAGAGAAGTTTTAGCTGATCACGTCCATACTATGATGTAAACTTTCTTTCCTGTAGGAGATGGAATTTTCCAGGATGATAATGCTGCTATTCATGCAGCGATTTATATTTTGATGAACATAGGGATGAAGCGAAACATCTATCTTGACCCTTACAATCCCCAGACCTCAACATAATGGAACCGTTATGCTCTATTTTAAAGCATTTGATCCAGAATCGATATCCTCCACCAGCATCTCTCTTGGAACTTTCACACTATCTCCATGAAGAATGGTAGAATATTCCTTTAAAAACTATTCAGCAACTTGCATGATTCGATTCCCAAGCGAATTCAAGCTGTATTACATGCTAAAGATGGTCTTATGCTATATTAATAAAGAATTCCTTATAAATCTTATTTCCATTATTTTGAAAACCACCTGTATATGTGTGTGTGCACGTAAATTAAAAATAAAATTTAATCAGCTTAATTAAAAATAACTTTAATCAGCATGTAATTTAATTTTATGAATGGAAAAAGAAAGACATTCAGTTTCTCGTTATTTACATTAACTTATTTCCATAAAAATATACACTAACCTTCAATAATTAAAATAAAATAATTTAACAAAAAATCAATTCTCACTAGCGATTTTCTTTATGCAATATTCAGCTAAACTGCATCATCGACGAAAATAAGCAACAGGTGACTCACTAAATACAGTTTGTCCCGCATTCCTTAAAGGTAGTTTCATGTTCAGGAGAACATTTAATAATAATAAAAAAACAGTTTGAATGTAATTTGTTGACATCTGCTTATGCTACTATATCTATTTCTAGAAGTGAAGTTCTATACCTGTTTTACCATGAAACTAAAGAGTTGCATTGGTCATGCCCCAAGTGAAAAATCTTCAATTAAAAAATAATAATTGTATCATTAACTACTTATTAAGCAGTAATAACAATTCTTTCAATTAACATTTAATTTTCCCCTTTTAACTAATACAATATTTAGGTTGCATATTAAACTAGCCACCTAAAATAGCTATTATAAAAAAGATTTTAATTAATCAAGCTAAAGTAATTTCATGGGTCCAGCTAGTTATTAATGCTAATTGAAATGAATTTGTGTTTATTGCTTTTCAATCACTTAGTTTGTTAATTAATAACAAAATACATTTGAAAGAAAAATTCAATAATATTTTATGCTTTGCTGAGCAATAACACACTGTTGCATATGAAACAAAAATATTTTAATTTGGGCAGTGGCAACATATTTCTTTAAATCTCTAAATATATTGATTAAAGTTGAAAGACAATTATTTATGTTTTCTCAATACAATTCTTTGATATCATGAGTTTTCTGATTAAATTTGAAACATAAATAAGTTACGGTTTGTAGATAGACAACACAAAGCTTTTAACTCACAGCACTTTCAATCAAAATTTACATCAATTCACTAAAGATGTGAATCAAATAAAAAAACAAATTCGAAATTCAGTATTCAGGCTTCAAGGTACACAAGTTCAGCAAACGACTATGCATGTTCAAAATGTAATTCGAAGTGCATTTTTTCACAATGTGAGAACATGCAAACAAACAAACAAAGATGAAAGGTTTCAGATTTTAACAGTTGCCCAAGAGAGCTTGTTAAGGATTTGTATGCTCGTTGAGCTCAAGGTCTACCAGTAAGCTGTTACACTCACTCCTGCTACCTGCTAACTAATTTTTTATGTCATTTTAGCTTTATTATTAAGTATAATTTTCTTTGCACGTATGCCATATACAATTCAACAGCAAAATTACAAACATTTTAAAAGATCTTATGTTTAGAATTCTCACTGAGTGTTTAAGGTTTTAGTTTAAACTAACAAAGTTTTATTTTAATTTGCCCTTTTCTATCTGTTCTCATTTCAACTTCCTGTTAGAATAAGCGCACATTTCAGCTTTATGCTAATTTGAAGTGGAGCCAAGTTCTATTTAAACCATAGGTAGGAAACTCTCTGTGTGAGAGAGCTTTTAGTCTCAGACTACTGTTACTCTGTTCAATGTTCGCCTGACTAGCTAGTATTTAAATTCTAAGCCGTAGCGCTGTTACGCTATTATGTATTGAAGTAATTCTAAGTGTGTTAGTATTAGTTAAATCTTGCTATGCACCCTTTAGCATAGAGGACAAATTCGCGTTATAGCTCTGTGAGCAACGACTACTTAATTTCTATTTAAATTTAGTTTAAATTATTTGACTGTTCAGTTTAAGACCCAAATGCGGTCGTTATTTTCTGTATCCCTCCCTAGTGGCTGTATATAATTGTGGTTTAATAAAAGAGGATTTTAAATCCTTCTCACGTATAGTTATTCTACCACTTAATCACAGTATTCTACCACAGAACATAGCTGCATTCAGCTCCCTGTTCCAGATCAGGACTTTAGCTTTCACGAAGATGTTTGCCAAGAATATGAATCGAACACTCAGTCCTGACAAGTGTTGCATTCAAACAGCATTGAGTACTGGTATACATTTTTCTATTTTTTCACTCTTTTCTAAGATCATCATATCAATGTTCAGTTTTGTTCCGTAAGATGGTTTACAAAACTTTTTTTATTATTGTTGCATGTGTACGGGTTCGTAATGGATTAAATGCACAAGTCATTAAAAAGTTAATAAAATTTAATCTTTTCACAAGAAGTAAAACAAAATCCTGAATATTTCCTCAGAGATATTCGTACAATATCACAATATCTCACAGCAGTTATGTTTTTAAACTACTAGAATATAAACAGAACTCAAATTCAAAATACAGAGACACTAATTCGATCTCACAGTGAATTCGCTGTAATCAATAACAGCACCAAGTAAACAACTACAATTCACTTAAAACAACTGAGCTGAGATGTTTTAATTCGGCTTTTATAAGCTTTCTAATCATCATGAGAATATTCTCATAAAATCTACTTTCTCAATTTTTTTGAATAGCAAAACAGTATAATTACAAGATATCTATTTCTTAAATATTAAATGCATGCACTCTTGTATTTTTACTTTTCCAGCATAGCTTTTTTTTTTCCAATAAGTCTCACATTGCATTGCATAGAAAAATAAAAACAATTTTAATTACAATTCTAAATAAATAGCTAAATAAATACAAAATCCGTAACATTATTATTGACATTTTTGTGTTAACTTCATTTATTAAATATCACATAAAATTTAATTCAACAGCAAAATCACAAAATATTTAAAAACAGCATATTTTCAGAATATGTGGCTGTCTCATACACAAGAGATAAAAATGTTTTATTGTGTACAGTGATGATTCCATACAGTATTGCCAAAACTTGCTTTCAGATCATGACTTTCAGATCATTGAACTTGCTTTCAGATCACTGACTAATGAATGTTAACCCAACATTCATTAAAATGTTACAAAATATGAAATAAATAATAAAAAATATATATAACATCATTCTATGACTGAATATTTTTAATTAGATAGATCATGAATTAAATGTATTTTTATTATTTAAATAAATATAATTCAAAAGTAAGAAATGAATATTCTTAAGCATTGGATTTAGTGCTTTCAAACAGCTTAGTTTGTTAATCCACAGTGGACAGATTCAACTTGAAAAATAAATACCTTAAAGTTTGCCAAAAAAGCGAAATGATGCATTTACAATGAAAATATTATCATTGCAATTATTAAATTATATTGCAAAATCTAATTTTGAGACTAACAGCTTCTTTTGGACAGACAGGTGGACAAACCACGATACATACATTTATACTTACAGACAGACAGACACACAGATGCTTCATTATTCAGTAACATAATAATACATAATTTAATAATATGTCTTTTTAATTTAAAATATAGCACATTTTTTCCATACAAGGTTAACTTTGCAGAGCACAATTTTGTTGTATGTGCAATATATTAATGACGCACCAGTTTGGCAATGGTTTACTGTAACTTAAATCTAAAGATTATGAGAAATAAAAAATCAGAAACTAAATGCATTGGATTACTTACTTATATTTAACAGCATTACAGTTACCTGCTTGTGGGAAATGAACATCTTTATGCAATGTTTTACAAAAGAAGCTGGCCTATAATTATATTACACATGGAAGAAAACCATAAAAACCTCATGGGGCCAGTTAGTTCAACCAGCATAATAAGAATGTCAAACTACTAATGTCTAGCAGCTTTAGCCTTCTGACCACTTATTGCTCTATCACACATGAATGGTCAGTATTAAATTATAATTTATTAATTTGCAGTTAGCAGGCCTTGTCACACAAAGTTCATTATAGATGGTCTTTTCAGTTTTCCTCCATTTAACAAGTAATGTCATATTTTGAAAATCTGAAAACATCTTGATCAATAATAGAATGCTGCTTATAGCACGTAATCAGCAAATAATCATCATCTTATTAAATAATGAAGATTTTGTATATAGTATATGTATGTGTTCCTTGCATTGTAATATAACAGTAGCACTTACAGCCACTAATTTAAACACTAAATTTTGAACACACATATTCCTTCATCCCAACAGGTACAACTTGAAGCCCAAATTTCGAATCTGCTTTTTATTTATTTCACATTTTGTGTGAATTTAATTAACTTCTCATTAAAAACTCAGCGATATAAAAGCTTTCCAGACGGGTAAGCCTTATAAAAGTAAGATATCTATCAATATTTCAAATTTTATCAAAAAACTCAATAACACAAAAGAAGTGTATTGCCATTTGGCAAAATACAATATAATATTTTTCAAATTTAATTAATGACCTCATTAATTTAAAATAAATGTGTTGCCACTGCCCTAATGAAAATATTTTTTTCTTCCATGCAGCAATGTGTTGTTCAGTAAACTGTAAATAAGTAAGATATTAAATTTTTCTTTCAAATTTATTCTTCTATTAATTAACAAACCAAGAGATTTAAAAGCTATAAATGTAAATTCATTTCAACTATTATTAATTACTATGTGGACCCATGAAATTACTTTAGTGGAATTCATTAAACTTATCACTATATTTTTTTCTTCTTGTAACTATTTTGGCCGCTGGCTGTGCAAGTAACACGCAATTAAAAAAAATTAAAAGAGTAGAAACCTTGTCTTCTGAATGAAAGAATGGGAATGGGGGAAAGAAAGCCTCCTATATATTACTATATTATTTTGAAGAAAATAATTTTTGATGTTGATGAATATGAAAATTAAGTTTCTTTTTTAATATCAATGCTTAAATTGTTTAATAAGAGAATAACAGTTACTTTTTCTACTACGTTATAGTTTTAAGTATGTCACTGAGTCATGACAGAAATAAGAACTGAAAATAGTAAGAACTTATTTTTTCTTTAAATCCAATTTTTAAAATTTAAAATTTTACTTTCTTATACTTAAAAAAAATACTTTTTGGAGTTTTTTATAAAATTCATTACATACTTTTCTGTTTCTTAGTAACTTCAGGTTGTTGTTCTTCAACCCTTTTAATTCCTTTGAAATTGGAATTAGCATCTCTTGAAGAATCCAAACCACCTTTTTTCTTTTTCACAGCATTCTAAAATGTAACAAAGCATACATAATTTTTAACTTAATTTGCCTAAAAATATAACTGAAATTCACATTATAATATTTCCACCATTTTACAGATTCACGATAATTTAAATGCGCATCACATTCCATTTCAATGCTTAAATCTAGAACTCATAAATAGAAACTTACATGCCTAGGAAAGCAAAAAATGTTGGGAAACTGCTTTTATAATTCTCTATAAAAGAAATACAACAATGTATAATATGCAAAGAAAAAAAAATGAACGTTGTGTTTATTTTATTGATGCAAAGTGCATCACTTTATACCATGTAATATTACGAAGTGTTTTCATTTTCACTGCATAATGTTAATTGAAAAATTCATTTAATGAAATTTTTTATAATGTTATATGTTTAACATAATAGCAGAAAATCAAAAAGTCAGTAATATTGTATAAAGAAATATCTAATGTCAAAAGGTTGAGTAACTGTAGATTCTATAACTCATCGGTTACAGGAACATTGAAATCATCTTAGATCTTCCTTGTAGAATTGTAGAGATCTTTTAGAATCAGTACACAAGAGAAATCTAGTAGCATAACTGTGGGAAACAAAAAATAAATATGCAGTAACTTGCATTTTATGTATTACCTGATTAGAAGCAAATAGCTGAATCATGTTATTTTTCCCAAGTTACATGAAATGAAAATTACTAAGCAAACCAATGTTAAGAAAAAGGTGAGATGATACTTGCTATGGACTTTTAGCAATTATCACCTTATTCTTTTCAGAGATGAGAATACCTTTTAATAATAGAAATTGTACCTTTTAATAGAAAAATACTTTAGTCGGTGTCACTAATCATTAAATAACACTTTAACCAGATCACTACACACTGCGAAGATGACATCCGTCCTAGTTCGTGCCGTTGGGAATTGAACATCATTTCTGCGGAAATCAGTAACATTGGCATCCAAGGCCTGTTGTTCAGTACATACTTTTTTTGCTTTTGTTACAAGATATTTTGAATAGCAGAGTATTACATATGAACATTCATATTACATAATTGAGTACTATATATAAGGGGTATTATATTGTATGTATACATTTATATGCATATGGTAGTGAGTGCATTAAATGACTAATACATTTGGTATATATAAATAAGTTAAGTGATTTTTACACTATAGATATATATAAATGACATTAGGCAAGGGGGAGGGAAGAAAACAAGATTGCAATCTCAGCAGTTTTCGAAAATCTCCACGTTTTATTATGGAAGGAAAAAAATCAAATGCGCATGCGTAAAGCATACAAAAAAAAAAGTTTGTGGCTTTGAGGTCCGGATTATAGATCATTCCGGATTATGGACTTTGTACTGTACTAAAATTATAAGCTTCCAAGGCATAAAAAATATGCAAAGAAAAAATTGAGACGCAGCAAAAAACAAAATTAGAACTGAAGCAAAAGTGAAGCAACCCAAACCAAAATATTAGAGCAGTCACACTGGATCAATTTTTTTCCCCTCTCGTCAGAGAGAATAATTCAATTTCTCATTCTAATTTACTGGCAGGACAGATCAAATTTTCTGATAACATGCAATTTTCAAACCAATAAATAAATAAAAGAAATTAATTCAAAACATCTGCATAGTACCATCTCATATGGTGATTTGAACCACCAAAAAAGACTAAAGAAACCAAACCATAAAATAAAGCACCCAGGTGAAGATTCTTTATTTCATGCCTTGGTCTGCATTCAGTACTTTTTGTTCTTGTTGTTGTTGTTTTTATATAACAATGCTCTATTACTAAGAACTGAATTACAAAGATAAATTACATTACTGCTACTAAAAAAAACAAAAAACAAAAAATTTTAAAGTACTTAAAAACCATTTGCTGCTATCAGTCTAAAGAAACACTTCTGAACTGCAAGAAAATTTTATTTTACACTCATTTTAAAATACAGACAGTCATGTATAAATGACAAGATACTATTGGTTTAAAAAATATTTAATGTGGATGTGAATAGCAAAACTTCACCTAGTAATTTTAATTATTTTTTACTATCCGCAATCCCTTCAGAAAAAGTACTCATGAGGTAATGCACAGTGTCACCAAAATAGTTATGTGGCAGCCTGAGATACTGCCAAAATATAAAATATGTGGCAACCTGGATATGCACACAACAGACAAACATTTCATGCCTGCATTTTCACTTTTCAAATCCAACAGTTATTTTCCTTATTAATGTTTAGTTTTACAAAGAATACATTTTTCTTGTTTGCTTTTGCACTGAGTATTTTTTAAATATATATATATATATAATGAAAGTGTGGAGTTAGTTGGCTAATGATAAGTTAGTTGGCTAATGATCAAATTTTATACAATATGACAAAGGTAAGAAAATGGTTTGAAGACAGCTATATCTCATTCACAACAGCTTCATTTATTGCTGGACAAAAGAAAATATGACAGAGTTCTGTGAAGAAAAACTAAAATTATTCCCTACAATGGACAAAACTATTGTTAAATTCCAGAAGAAATACAATATTTTGCAAGAAAATCTTAAAAGGAACTGAACTGAAGTGATAGCATAACATTTCCATTAAAACAATTAGGTTTACTGATGAACTTTTGTGATGTATATATCTTTTCAAATACAGTATATGTACGTATGTGCATACTTAAGTTTTACAATTATAACTTGGATTCCATTTTCCTGTAAGAAATTGCCAAATTGTGCAAGGTAGCTCAAATAAAATTTCTCAGAAATCACACTTACAAGAGCTAAGATATTTCTAATGTGAAGTGATGTTGAAGTGTGTATGACAGAAACTAACTTGAAAGAGGCTAAGTCACTAAGTAGCCTCAGAGGTTCATATGAAGCAGACTGGATAGTCAATCATTGAACAGGAAGCTCTGAGTGGCTTGATTTCAGCATACCCGATTTTTTGGAAAAAAAAGTTCTTGCCCACACATGAGTAGAAGCCTGACGTTGAAGGATTTGTGGGGGTGCTCAAATATATAGGCCTACAGTTCATACATTCAGTAAATGAATACTGTAACAGAATAACACTGTAATGCAGAGATGTATAATGAAACTCAGACAACTGAGCGTGCACTGTATCATTTTCACTGACTTGATCATTTCAACGAATATATTTGAGAAAACCGCGAAAGGGTGAAGCCACAAAAGTCAAAGTATGAAGTGGCGAGGGACGACTGTATTTATTTTTCCTCCATTGCAATAAAAATGTGCTTAAAATTAACTACTCTCTCTTTTCATAAATTCATTTATTAAATCAAAGTTTATAATGAGCTTAATCCCCATACACAATTACCACAAATAGGCTTATCAGAATGTTTAATAAATCACACACATATATATATATAGAGAGATATATATATACACTGAACAGACAAAACATTATGACCACCTACTTAACAACACACGGCATGACCTCTGGCCTGCAAAACAGCTGCAACTAGCGTTGGAATAGATGCCACAAGTTCTTGATAGAATGTCTAAGCAGTGATCATGCAAAGTCAAGATATTCCAAAATGGTGGTGCTTGAGTTTTGAGTTGCTGCTCCATGACATTCCAAATTAATTGGAATTCATCTTTATGTTCCTCGAGCCACCCCAACACAATTTGAGTCTTGTGACATGGAGCATTGTCCTATTGAAAGATTTCATTTCTAGTTTGGAAGGCAGATGCCATGTAAGGGTGGAATTATGTTCAGAGAGTTTGCAGCTTTCATAGTCTATTCTACCACAACTAACGATCCCAGAGCTGCCCATGAGAATGTCTCCCAAAGCCTAATATCGCCACCAGCAGCCTGTGTATGACCTACTGAGTCGGGGGGAAGCAACTTTTTACCCGGAAGACAGCATAACCTGATATGACCATCAATGTGATGAATGAGAATTCATGATTCATCAAACCAGGCACCTGTCTTCTACTATCTATGGCCCAGTCTCGATGTTCCCATGCCCAATGTAGGCATTATTGACAATGATACTTGGTTAACAGAGGCACACAAGTGGGACGTCTGTCACACAGTCCCATATCCAACAATGTCTGCTGCACTGTGTGGACCTGCCTTGTATTGGGCTGTTAGCCACTGTCTGGAGCTGACCAGTTTTTGCTGTACCAAGCAGGACAGTTTACAACATCCTTTTTCTTTGATGGCACATTGTTGTCCAACAATTTGACATCTGCTGGTTTCACTATCATTTATCCCCTCTGCATAAATACTAACATTGGCAGATCATGAACAATCTACCAGTCCTGCAGTTTCGGAGATACTCGTTCTAAGTCTTTGAGCCATTACAATCTGCTCTCTAACAAATTAACTTAGATCAGCAGCCTTTCCCATCATTTACAAAGCAAATGTAAGAATAATTTATTACCTTCTCTAGCAGCAGTTAAATACCCTTCCCACGTAATCATGTGCCCTCCATATCATCCAGTCGAGTCGATTAAAAAATATGGGGATGGTTATAATTTTTTGGTTTGTCAGTGTTTACATAAAAGTCCAAAATTACCAAATTTCATTAGTCATTTGTGTGTGTGTATGTGCATGTTTTATTAAACATTACTAAACATATACATACATTTATTAAACATATATATATATATATAATAGTTTTACCTCTTTGTGAATCTTTCCAGCTACATGAGCCACCCATAAAGAATTGCTTTTTATCTGGATATTGCAAATTGTACAAGACAATTGTCCTAAATTATTATATCTAAAACACGTCAAGAGAACTAAAGGAAAAATTAATTAGCATAATTAAATTTAGAAAACACAGTTCTTAAGCTTTTATATCACTCAGCAAGCTTAATTAATTTTCTACCATAATTAAAAATAGATACAAATAAACCATTATCAAATATAGCTTGAAAAATATAATGGTATTCACATACAAAATGATACTGATGATTTCATAGAAATAATGGGCCAATAATTGACTGCCACAATACAGCAGCCATGTCTAAAGTTAGTCTTCAATCAACCATGTCACATTCTATTTGCTTTGGCTGCTTTTGTATTTTATAATTTTTTAACCCCCTTTTATCCTAAATAACTTTTCACTAGTTTTTTAAATTCATCAAGTAATAAATTATTAACTATCGACTTTTTCATGAATACAGTATATTACCAAACAATCACTACGTAACAATTTTATGCAATTAAATTATACTTCATTGAAAAAAGGTGCTATGAAAATGATAAATTCAAAAAAAAATAATATCGAAAGCATAAAATGGTTTAAAGAAAGACATGCCATAATTATGATTATTGCATGATTTATTTGCTGCTTATGCAAGGAGTCAATGATAATTAAACTTAGTCCAAAATCTGGATAGTTTCATATACAACCACACTTACGTACATGCCATAGCCATCAATAAAAAAATTTTCTTTTTTTAAATGGGTAAATGTACTTTTCTATTTCGCCAGTGCAGGTGATAAAGTTGACAAAAATGATACAACTGATGCCAAATGGTATATCCTAGCTGGTAACCTTTTAACGCCACATTTTCAAAACAAGTCGTGGCCATTTTTTATCAGTCACGTCTTTTTCCTAATATGTCAAAAATGGATGAAAAACCAATGAAAATTTGGGATTTGCCCGGAACAGAGGAAGAATCTGTCAAATTCTTTCAAGAGAAAAGCAATATGCTTAAAATTCCTACTTGTGATAATAATCATCAAATAAAATTTTATTTTTAAGACGAAATTCAGTGGCGCTGCAACCTTTCAATTTGTCGCAGTAAAAGAAGTATGAGGAAAAGCACATGATTTGAGTCATCGAAGTTGAATTTCTTGAAGTGTGTAAGGTTTATTTATGGTTGGAGGGAAGAATTAACTTCAGTTAAATGGTGTGAAAAATCGGTCTTTTAGAAATCAGTCACAGAACAGTTGTGGACTGGAATAACTACATGCACTAAGTTTATGGGGATTCTTTGCTTCAACGTTAATGATGGAAAATAGGAGGACCCAGCATGATCATCGAAGTAGATAAGGTATGTTCACGAAATGCAAAAGTAATGCGAGATGGATTCTACCACAACAGTGGATCTTTGGTGGAGCTTGCGGTGAAACAAACATTATTTTGTGAAGCTGCCAAACCGATCCATGAGAACTATACTAGAAGCAATTAACAAAAACAGAGAAAAAGGAACTATAATATATTCGGATTCGTGGAAATCATACTGCACTAAATACTGGAAGAGGAAAGTTTCGAACATTTCAGAATGAACTATAAACACAATTTTGTCGATCCAGAAACTGCAACACACACAAAAAAAAAAAAAAAAAAAAAAAAAAAAAAAAAAAGATAGAAAGACTATGGGGTAGCACCAAATGGTGAAATAGAAACACAGAAGAATGGCATGTCTTCATCTGAAAACTGAAAAATTGTCTCATGGAATTTATGTGGAGAAGGGAAACGAAAGACCCATTTGAAAAAATTTTAAATGATATTAAAATGTTTATGCCTCGTAAAAAATTGTTAGAACTAACATTTGTTAACACATTTTTTTATGTGTATACTGTGTGTTGTTGCCAACAAAGTCTGCTCGGTGAGATTTGCACCAGCAAAATGGAAAAGTACAGCAAAAACAGATTGCGATGCACATGGTGAAAAAACAATCATGCATTGTATATTATGCACAGTCCATCATTTTTTAATTAATTTTATTGTTTTTTTAATCCTAACTTTTACATTTTAAATTGTTATCTTTTGATAAGTTGATAATATTTGCTGATTTATGATAAATATTGATAGTCTGGTGATATTTTTTAAAAACATAACCAAAATTGCCCCTTTAACCGAAATTTTGATAATTTATTTTGTTTCACATATTTGTTTTTCTTTCCTGAAAACTAGTGGATTATTAATAGCAAGGAACTTTATAATAAAATTTAAAAGCAGCACAGAAACTTAATTTTTTTTTTAAATATAGCTCCTGTAATTTTGCTAGATAACTGATAGCAAAGACAAATCAGAGATTACAGGCAGATTTACACACAAATATCAGATACTGTGACACACACAAGCGATATTATAACTTTACCTTATCTCTCTCTATATATATGTAATATTTTAATGCGTAGTTGTCATGGCTGAGTGTGAAGGCATGCAGAGGAAGCTGACCAAACTGACCTCGAAATATCACAATCTTTATTTTCAAGCATATCAAATAATTTCTTTATAGATGAGATAGTTCTAAATAATAGTTAAATACGATAATTTTCATGTACATGGGTTAAAAGAGTACGACGTCATCTTAGATAAACAAGCATAGCAGCACACAGACCTTGCAGGGCAGGACAAGTTCAGACGAAGTGACATAATTGCTCACGAAGCAGTATTTACACTATATGATATGTACATATGTACAGTATTTACACTAGATGATATGTAGAGTATTTACACTAGATGATGCATATGTACAGCTAAGCTGCAATTGGTTAATTTTAAGTTTTAGTTCCCTTTTGCAAGCAGTGTTATATTGCATGGAAAGATCTTGAATTTGGGAAAACAGATGAACTTAGGGGAAGAACATAAAATTTAGAATAGTCAATTTTAAGGTCACCAATTATTATTTATATATTGTTTAT
>KK122163.1:27905-60545 GCA_000611955.2 Stegodyphus mimosarum
ATATACAAGCTTCAAAAAAGGATACTTTGCAAAAGGGGAATCAACTTTCTGGATTTTCAGATTTTCTCGTCTTTCCTTCATTAATCTTCTCAAATCATCTTTTGATAGTTTTTTCTGTGGCAAAGGTGATGACATTATGATACACGTATGCACTAATATGATGTGAAATCTATAAGACAGAATAAAACATTAAAACATCAAAACGCAAGAAACTATACAACTGATATTCATTATAATAACTCATTGAATCTTAAAGCATGTTATAACAAATGACAATTACACCAAAAATAATTTTAATACAGTGTACTCTTGATTATCTGGGCTAATGCAAGGACAGCAGATCACACATAACTGAAAAGCACAGATGATCCAAACTGTCACTTTTCATGCACATTGTATGCGTTTGTTTCTTTGTTCAGTAATTTTACTTTGTTTTTGAGAACATTTTGTTGAATTTCACTGCATATTTTTCAAACTGCTATTTTATTCTTTATTTCCCTTTGGTCAACGAAGTACAGTAGAGTTGAACAGAAGTCATTGCTGTTTCTGGGCTATGCCATTGCTAGTATTTTCATTAATTTTTCCTTGAAAAATGTGGATTTCTCCATGCATATTTGACCACTGATTGTCAGTTCAGTTTCTCTCTGGTTAAACCGTTAAACCATGTCAGCACAGCTGAACGTAAATTTTTAGGTGTAGAGTTTGATGTTCTTTCAGTTAGAAGGACTTGCTGTACTGTCACAATCTTTTCTGAAGAACTCTAACTTCTTTTTTTGTTTAACAATACCACAAACCATTTGCGCACCAATTCCATATTCTTTCAGAGAATTTTTTGCTGATTTTTGTTAATGCATGTTTTTTGCTTTAATTTTGAAAACACTTTCTTGCACTCAGAATTTGTCATGTCCTCTTTATTCATCTTTTAATTCTAAAATTTTAAATCAATCTTTAAAAGAACAATAAGAAAATATACATGAAACAGAAAATTCCAGTGATCAACAAAAGTTGATGCCTTCAACTATGGATATGCACAACCAATTGTACTAGGTAATCATTGAAACTAAACCTAGACACAACTGGGAGGTTTTAAGAGCATGCTCAGAATTGCATGTATTTATTTTTCACACACTCTCACACATAGCATTGAATGTACATGCATCAGCACTGCCATGCATAGATAACTGAGAATATACTGTATATTATCATCATTTACAGACTTTCTCTAACAGTCAATGCAATGGAATATATTGTTGCCAGGTGTACAAGTATGAAATGCATTTTTTTTTCTAAAAAAACATGTTACATTTGGAAGAATGATAAAGTATGCTCCATCGCTTGTTATACACGTTTTTCCATCTTTCGGGCAATTTGTAAATACCATGCCAGTAAAAATTTTCCCCTTTTTCTGAAAACCATTCATGAAACCATTTTTTCAGATCTTCGTACAAACCAAAGTGCTGCTCAGCAAGTGTGCGTGACCCATCGATGCTAACAAGTGATAATCGGAAGGAGCCAAGTCTGATGAGCACGCCACATGGGGTAAAACTTCCCAACGCGTCGCAGACCAGTTTTGTCATATGTGATGGAGCATTGTCATGAAGAAAAATGACTTTGTGTTCCCTCTTTGGATATTCTGGCCTTTTTTCAAGCAGTGAAGGGTTCAAATCAGTGAATTGTTGTTAGTAATGTTTAGTATTAACCATTTCCCCAGGTTTTAACAGCTCAAAGCAGACCATGCCGCTCTGTTACAACCATACACAAAGCACTGTCTTTCTGCCAAAGTGATTTGGTCTTGCGGTCAACGTGGATGATGTGCTTGGTTCTAGCTGCTTTTTTGCACTCGGGATTCTCAAAATAAATCCGCTTTTCATTCCCTATAACCATACGAAGCAAAAACGACTTCCTTTTGAACCGAGCGAGCAAAATGCCACATGTCTTTTTCCCGTTGCCTCTCATTCAACTGATGTGGTACCCATCTACCAGTCTTCTGAATCTACCGCTTATCTGAATCTTTCCCATCTCTTGTAGCTGACTGGAAACAACTTGTGATTAACGCCCAATTGCTCGACAAGTTGCTTTTGTGTTTGAGAATCATCTTCATCCAACAATGATTGCAATTCCTCATCATCTTATTTTTTTTTGTGGTTTTCTATGTCCCTCGTCTGCAACATCGAAGTCACCGCTTTTGAAATGCCAAAACCATTGTTCACACATGTTTCGTGATGAAGCATGTTCACCATAAGCTTCTTACACCAAAATAAATAACTTAACAAAGCTTGCTATTAAATGGTAATGATGTAGTATGTGATCTTTCACTTTTAGTTAATAATGTTTTAGATAGCGCCACTACAGCTGTTTGTTTTAATCACTTCTTTTTCCTCCCAATTTGTTCAAATTTTGAATATGAAAGCAATTGAATTTTTTATTTTATAAAGCTTCTATTATTGAATTAAGAGTAAATTTTAATTTAATGGAATTAAAAAGGTAATGAATTAAATTAATTAATGGAGTCATTTTCCTTTATGTATTCTTAATTATTTATGCTTATTTTCATAGTTAAAAATAGTGTTTTAATATGCCATCTAAGAAATAACTAACTAAAAGAGATCACATACTAGTTTACTGCTAAATGTCCTTTAAATACAGCTCTTCATCAATATGTTAAAAAAAGTCATAATATTCACAGGCTTAACCAGACATTCATTTACCTCCCCGTCCCATAAATGCTAATCAGGTAAATATTGCTACGAAATGTCCAGCTGTGGTAAGTTAGCTTGCCATCAAAGTGGATTTAGGATTGTCAGAAAATGGCAAGAGAAGCCAGAGTTGCAAGATTTGACAATACGCCATAGACAAATCAAAAACATTCTAGAATGAATTCTTACAGGTTTGCCCTAGAAGGTTCTCGAAGGCAGGGCGAAAAAAAAAAAGCTATATAAACCCTACTTGTACATGGGGTAGCAGTCCATCGTTGAGTTTATCATCAGTGTATCATGAGTTTTATCGTGCAGAGTATCTTGAATGTGTTGAGCTCCAAGAGCGATTGACCGAATTTGGAGCTGTATTTAGTGTTTTGACGTGAAGCTGTCTTCACCGTTATAGCCTGAAAACTGAGTTACTGATTATTTCAGTGTGTTTGTTGTAGTTTTTCGACAACTGCAAACATGGTTTTTGAACTCTCCTGAGCAATACTGGCTAAGAAATTGTGGTTTCATTCTTCACCAAGTGTTATCGTCAATTACTCCAAATCCACAAACCCGTAGAATGCAACAATAATAAAAACACTAAACGCTTTAACAGCACCATTCAGAGAGCTATTTAGGGGTTTTCTTCCGCAAAGCACCTGGTAAATGTAAACACTGCCAACAATGGTGATAATAGTTCAAACCTGCTAAACCGTCAGATTCAACCGATTCGCTTGTACAAAGGTTGCAACCATCACTCTTATGTTGATTTTTGTTGAATTACCACCCTTGTTGTTCGCATTTGCAGATTTAAAGTTTTCTTTACATGTTTATTATTATTTTTTCGAATTTTCATGTTATTTTTATGAATTTTTAACAATGAATAGATAGAAACATTTTCATATAATTAATCAAGTTTTCGAAGACAGATACTGGTTCGCAAAAGAAAATATGGCGAGAGGGATGCTGAAACACGGCTGTTAACATAGCGTTAAAGCACGCAGAACCATGAGGTTTCCACCCCCTAAAATGTTTTAATTTCGTGGGCCGCCAAAATATGCATTTTAAATAATTAATTACATAATGTTTTTTAGTTTTATGATTCATTATTGTAATCTAAAATAATGAGAATTAATCAATATTTATGGCTTAAAATTTTAATGAGATAATATATTCTTAATGCTTTACTAACAATAACCTTTGAGAAGATGGCAGGTGTCACACACAATAGATGATTAAATTGAAATAAAAAATGTTATTTATTCTCTAAGATGACAGAATAGTTTTATGAATTTACAGGATCATTAAATTTAGCAAACCACTACTTGTGTAACGAATCTAAGTTCAAATGACTCTTGAAAAATAATAAAATGTATAATGTTCTAGTTTTATTAACAATGCTACTGAAGCAAATTTCAGTACTATTGAAGATTATTAGTATTATCAATTATGTTATGAAAAAGACAGGCAGTTGTTTTAACATAAAATGCTTCAAGCTGTTTGGGCATGGCTCTTATCGAAATAAGACTGCCATTGAATGGTTGTTTGGAACCAGACATTTCTTGCTATTCGAAACCTATTTCACTACTTTTAAAATGATGTAAATATATAATTTTGGCCTTTGGGAAATCTACTTGTGGCTTTTACTAATATAAAGTTTAGCTACCTTTAATCTATTATATTTTTGTATATTGTATTTATATCTATTATATACCTAATAGCACTAATTATCAGATACAATTTTGAGAATATCAACAAGCAAAGCACTTAAAAATGAAAAAAGATGCATTCAATAGAAATATTAGTATTTTATATAAATTATGGAAAATATATGCAATGATACATGTGAGATTCGCTACACATGTAGTGGGTTTGCTAATTGTAATGACCTGGAGATTCATAAAAATCCTGTCATCTTAGAGAATCAGTAGTACTTTTTACTTCAATTTAATACCATGACCTAACACTTGAAAAAAAGAACAGATTAAGTATTCCGTATCTCTGTACTGGAATGATAACCTAATCATTCAGGCTGGCTGTTTAAGCTGCAATTTAAATTTAGCAAAGGGGTCGTACTTTATATCTTATGAAAAAAAGTATCAGTGTCGTAACTAAATGTTTCACTTCTTAGAAAAACAGAAAATATAAATAATTTGAATACAGAAGAAAATATCTTAAAAGTATAAAAAAAATTTAAGTTTACAAAATTATACAGAAAATAAAATATTACAGAAATTATACAAAACAGAAAATAAATTCATGCAGCTCAAGCTACCGCACATTATCTTTTTCTCTATCAATTGATCTTGGAGGATCTATGTAAAAGGATGACTTTTCAAAAAAAATTTCACATAAGGTTTAGGATTAAATTTTCTTGAAGCTTCTTCATTTAAGGATATTGCCATTAAATCTATAACACCTCTTCTTGTCAGAGAAATATTGCTCATCAAGTTAAAAAGTTATTCACACTAACTTACAAAGTTCACTGAGTAACATGTTTTTCTTTGAAAAAATAAACTACAAAAAAAAAAAAAAAAAAAAAAATCAAGACTCCTTATCTCTTCCATTGCGAGTGAGCATTTTCGTGGTTTTCCTTAAGTGAATGTAAATATAAGCCTATTTATCCTAGAAGATATTTACGAAAGCATGCCTTTTTCAGCTAGCCCTCACATGCTTTGCTTATCAAATTAAATAAACACACAAACCCTTTTTATTCTTAAAATGATAAAGTAATTTATTTCACATTACATGCAACGAAGCTTTTTAAAAGCTAGGATACTTTAACAATTACAGTGCTGTGGTCTCAGTTATATGTGTATAAACATCTTAATGTCACTGCTTGTGACAGAGCATTAGTTTCAGATAAGTCTTCTTATGCACTCATAAGCATGAAATAAACAAAACAGATGGCATGAAAATACCTAATCCATACAATCCTTAGTGACTGATATTTGGCATAGTTTTTATATTGCATCTGTGAACCACACTGTCAGATTTGACTGTGTGAAATCGCAGCTAAATTTCAGAAGACTTCTTTGATAAAATGATGGTGTGAAAATTTAAAAGTGAAATTAAAATCAAAATATAAATTGAACAGTAAAATCAAAAAAGAAATGTTGGCCATAAATATATTATTACTGATAATTAATGATAAAGTAAACATTTTAAATATTCATATAATAGATATATGCAATTCATGTAATTCATATAAATATATCCATTTAAAATGATCTAACCTGACCATATTTGCAATTTTATAACATTATTAAATGTGGACTTTAAATAAAATTTTTAGCAGCATTGGGTTTGCTTTGTTTAAATTATGGCAAAGCATGGGAGAGCTATCTGCCTAAGAGGAAGGATGACTTTATGGAGGGCTTTCTGTAGGGGAACTAGTTTACATCCATGTTACATATTGGGAATACCATGAAAACAATCATGCTACTAGCCCATCCGCTTGGTTAATCAAACTACCAGACTTTAGTTGCTTTACTGTTTGACTGCTGATGAGCTGTATATCAGTTGCAAAGCACTGAATAATATGTTCCTTGGTTGTTATGAGTTGCATGCAAGAATGTTCAGTTCTGAGAACCAAGAAAGCAAGTCTTAACCCTGGAGTACTATAGTAGTTGCTGAGGACACTAATACTACACTGGGGAACTGTATACCCCCATAGGAGTAAAAAAACATTTAAATTAGGTTTGTATTATATATACTCACTCTTTCATTAATAATGACACTTAAATACATTTTAATTAGGTTTGTATTATATATACTCCCTCTTTCATTTATAATGACACTTAAATACAATATTGACTATTACACTGATAGGATTTTTCTGAACAACTATGAGTTTCATTTGCATTTTGGACATAAACTAATTTTATGTGTGTTGCAAACAAATTCTTTACATCTCTCACACTTTACTGTAGTTTTTCTGTCATTTTTTCTAGGACAAACACTGCAGCGTCCTGCTTTCTTTTCACTGTTCACCTGTGCAGCTTGTTGATTGCCATTTGAATTGTCCTTCTGGGCACTTTCAATTCCCAATACTTCATTTATCACCTGTCAAACTCTTTTTTGTAATGTCGGTTTCACTGATCTTATTTCAATCCATGAAATTACTAGTTCACGTCCTAGTTGTAAAAGAAAAGTCTTTCTTGGTATGGTTTGCTCTCCTTTTACAGCCATATTGGTATTATAAATAATAGCAGCATTCACCGCAGCTATATTCATAAGTCCATAGAACACACTATAGCTCCATTCACATGCAACACTCCTTCGCACAGCTGCCATTAGCAAGAGGAGAAAAAGGAGACAGGAAGGAGTTTTATTTTTAGAACACGTTCAGAAGACCGCTGTCTTCCTTCCCTTTACACATACGCCACTGTACGAATTGTTTGATTTCTAATACTGTTTACACATTTTTAACGTTGTTTCTGTTGTTAATTTCGTAATCGGTACTTCCGCAATTGGTACCGGAACTTTCGTAATGATTCCTGAAAAATTCATGCATTATAATTTTTATTATTATAATTATTATTTTATAGGCTTTTATTTAGCTCACTCTTGATGCTTGTCGCTATGATTAAAAGATGGTCATCGATTTTTAAATTGTTTACCGATAAGAATCGAATTCAAACTTTGCACATATACTGCTTTTGGATGTTGAGTCACGATTTTGATTTTTAGAGGATTAGATTTTTTTTTCAAGTTTTCTTTCTTTAAAGTTGAAACGATTTTTTGGAAATATTTGAGTTAAATAAACTGAGAATCTCAGAACATTTGTTCTCTTTGTACCATAAGACACAGTGGGAAAAAAATTAAGTAAAAATTTTAACGTAGTTTTTTTTTTTCGTTTTGTTTTGTTTAGTTTTGGGAGAATTTTTGAAAATCGCTCATATTTTTAGACTTTTTGACACCTACTAATTTTAAAATTTCATATCTAAAAATATATCGGTTACAAACTTCCAAAATTTTTCAGGTTACAAAACGAATTTTTCGCATTTATAAAAATTATAAATATAATTAAATGGATGATTTTTTACTTTTTTAAAAGATATGCAATGAAGCAGAATGGGAAATACTGGTTTTTCTTGGGAATCATTACGAAACATCAGTTTCAAAGTAATAATCCCTTTACACCACACTATTTTCATGACATTATTTACACTATATAATTTGTTATTGTTGCGAGGTGTTAGTTCAGCGTGAGATCGGAGGTATTTCTGAGTTAGCTTTCTCTTAAGATGCGCTTTGCACTGCGTTGTGTTTAACGTTCTTAGTAATTTGAAGCGTAACTACTGAGTACACTTTGTGACATTCTAAACACTTGTACGAGTATTTCTGCGGAAAATTCCAGAACTTTGAAGTGTTTAGGTTGATAAAATAAATTTAATGGAACTATTATCGGACCTGTGTGCAATGACAATCATTTGCGAACTATTATCAATCTATTACAAACCTGTACGCATGCAACAATATTATAATTAATTCATGTATTAAAATTGTTTTGAACGTGTTTCACAAAACAAAAACAGATAAAGAAAAATTCTACTTGCGTTTTATGATTTTTTTGCAGTCTTTCTGGCCAAATAAGGTTTTAAATAAAGGCTTGTAATTTATATTTATATTAACCAAATGTATAAATAGCACTAAACTTTATTTACATATATTTATGTACTGAAATTCAGTAATAAAATTTTTAGGAAGTTTGAAATGATTTAATGACTATTTAGACAGTTTGTATTCTTTAAACTGCATTTTCTCAGTTTTAAATTTTTCTATAAATCCTTTTACTTTAAGTCCTAAAACATACACAGGTATGGACTAAATTATTTGATATTTTTACTGCTTATTTAAAATTACATACTTTATAGAAACAAGGATGGGTTTTGCAAAATACTGAAAAGAAAAATTATTTGAAATGAAAATGTGACGGAGATTTTATTTGTTTTAAAGATTTTACATGGAAATGTGTTTTTACTTTTTTCTCAGAAACTAATGCATTAATTGCAAAATCAATCCTTGAAGTTATTAGGAATAATAAACACAATAAAAAAATCTGGGGGGAACACTGAAAATTGTAGGAGAAGAAAGACATTTTAATTGTTAAATTTTTATTAAAAATTTATTAAATTAATTAAAAAACTATTTCTTTGTTAAAAATTAAAATAATTTTGTCGTACAAAAACTTTTAATAATATTCATAAAAAGTAGATGAAAGTTCCTGAATAATAATTAAAAAAAAAAAATCATTCAAAAGATACCGAGCCCCTTGTCGCGTTGAAGCCGATATGCGCGTCTGAGCGCCTTAACTTTAGTTTTAATTTCAATGATATTTCGGAAATATCCAGCATCAGATAATGTTGTCTGTACTTGTTTATAAATATCCGCATATTGTACAGCTCCAACTATTTTTGGGGGAATGCTATCAAATCCGCAGACATCTATCAATACGACTGTTTCGCTGCCAGTCCAGCAAGCAGTCAATTTCACGTTAGCCATGTTGCTTATTAAAATTAAGTGAACCGCGCAATCTCGCAGTGCAGTATCGGAAATCTCCCCATTTGCCCTGCCCCAGAGAGGTAGGGGCATTCTAGTAAATTCTACCTCCAATCCTGAGAAGCAGTTAATGCTTGTTCGCCATGTGAATGGGACACGTTCGAAGAACCAGTTTTCTCTGCCGGTCGAATCTGCTCTTGTGAACGGGGCTAGAGAGGCCATCTTCTAGTCTTTCTTGAGCAGCTGTATGTAGTTCAGAGCTGAAAAATATACTATATTATACTTACATGAATACTACACTGGGGAATAGAGTGCCCGTTGACTGCAATTATTCAGAAACACAACCGTCTAAAACAAGTTCAAACCTGCAACTGAATAGACGTTTGTGAGTTAGGAGAATACTTGCAACCACAATCAGACAAGTGCTGTCATCTCCTGAAAATCAGAAAAACTAAATGATGTGGGAAATCTAGTAGCCCAGTATAGTATTCCAGGGTTAATAAAAATTAATATGCCAGATTTAAAGTGAATATGTTGATTTTTTTGTAAACTACATTTATAAAATAAAAAAATAAATCTGAGAAGAATATAATTTATTACTAAAAAAACTTTTATGTAATCAGATAGTTACAATTCAGTTTCTATTTAAATGAGAACAGTTGTTGATTTTATTTAGTTGGTGATAATGGATTTTCATAGTTTTAAAAGTACTTTGAAATTATGCAATGAAGATATTAATTATAAAGGTAGGTTTTTGATTTTATAATTTCCTTAGAAATGGCACTATTCAAAACAGGAATATTTTGAAATTTTATAACATTGAAAAATATTCAAAGACAAATCTGAATTTTACTAAGTTTTCCATTAAATGGATAACTTTGTCAAGAAAAGGGTACATTATTACATGATTATTTCACTTCCATTAAGCTTAATATATCGTTTTCCGTGCTAATTTTAATTTATTACAAATTTATTTTCGTATATCACATTTAACCGGTTAATTTTACATCCATATGCTTAATATATTGTTTTCTCTGCTAACTTGAATTTATGTCATTTATTATTTAACTTATTTTGATTATATGCACTAACTATACGCCATACGCTGTTCAACCACTGGTGAGCTTGGTGAGTAAAACTGCAACGGCGCCAACGGGTGCTTTGCAGAAGTGCTTCCCTGTTTAAGAATCAACACTATACATAAAATTTTTTATTTTACAAACGACGACACCAATAAAAAAATTAGGTATTCTTTTGTTAAAGTAGCCACTATAAGCATTTTGAGGAAATTTGGCAATATTTAAAACTTGATTTATCAAAAATTAGAAAAACACTATGGCAAATTTCTGAAAATGAAATACCGCAGGGTACAGACATAAGTAAAATTTATTATTTGTGGAGACCATAATTCAGCAACTGTTGCTACTATAGAAACAAATACTGGTACCTTCTGATTTTCAACCGAAATTCAACTATTTATTGCACCATCTTAGGGAAATCAATTCTTCAGCTCAAAAGTAAATATGATATGCAAAACAGTGAAAAACAGAATACTGGAACCATCAAACAAATTACTGATTATTGGCATAAAAACCACTCCCCACACCTTCCCATATTTCACTCACATTTATAAATATTATACCCTCCAATAAAGTGGTGGCATTTTTGCCTCTTTGCTCAGTATGGAAAACCATGCTCTTGAAGAAAAAAAACACTGAATCGTTTTCAGTTGATGGCAAGTTAAAAATGGTTAACCCATTAATGCGTTTAATATGTGTAATATTTTACATTAATATTTTAAAATGTAATATTTTAGAGTGGATTAAGTTAAACTGCATGGAACATGTACAATATTAATTTTAATGCATATTCGCTCATCTATAAGATGTATGGCTCTGAAGTTTAGGGTACAGAGCTTAAGAGGAAGATAAATTATAAATATCTGCAAAGCTTTCAAAGGCGAATATTTTTGTGGGTCATTCATGGATATCATACCATAAGTTATGAGTCTCTTTATGCAATTTCTGGTTTTTCTGCAATCAACACTGCTATTCTTTATAATAGTGCCATCAGAAAAAATCTCTCTGCTTCTTCTCTCTCTGGTTTTAATTATGTTTTACTCTATCTGTTCTTCCACATCCCTCAGAAAGAAATGCTGTTAAAGTTATTCAATTTAGTAATAAAATCGCAGATAATTTCCCTGTAACTTGCTAAACTGACGAATGTAAAACTGATAGTTGTTTTTGTGTTTGACGTCTTCAGAAATCATCTTGAATTCGAGCACTTTCAATTTAGAATTCGAGATGAATGCAGAGTTTTTACAGCTGAACATTTGTGTTTAAATTTCACCATTAAATAGATCAATGAACAAAATATTGCTATTTCATACTATCTCCTTTATACCAATTCCCTTTCATTCCTGAAGATCCTCAAATGTATTTCTTCTTCTAATAATATAATTGACAAGCTTCAAAGACAAAAACATTTTGATACATTCTCAGCATTGTTTTGGGTGAAAGCCACCTTGGAAACATTGCTTTTTGGTGTCAAAATATTTCCAAAAATATCAAGGAACGGGGAAAGAGCAGAATGGCACTTTTAAAGATCGATATTCAAGTACACATCGACCTATTTTCACTTAGAAAACCAACTCACAATTACACAAACTCGGCACTGCGCACTCTCTTGACTTTGTCCATGTACACATCGATCTATTTTCACTTAAAAAGTCCAAAGAAATTGAAAAAAATCCAATTCTTCTTACTCTTGCAAAACGTGCCAAATAGAAGTGGGCGATTCTGCATTCTACTGCAAGGAACACCTAATAGTAAACTTTTACTCATGCACATTAAAGGTTTGGCTATTGTCACATGTGTACTTGAAAATGCTAAAAACAAGGCAATTCTACCGAATTTCAAAATAAGGGGCATGTTTACAAATAAAAAATAGCATTTAATATTATTCTTTTATGCATACCTAATTTGGAATATAACATGTAATTTGTTGAGGTTTATATATACGTATATATATATGATGACTATTCTTGATATAACGGTGACTGGATGATGATTAAATAAATTTGGTATTTTTCCGTTTTCGACATGATAATATATTACCCAGACATTTCAGTTCTTAACATAGTTAATAACTTTTTGAGATGAAGCTGTAATATAGTAAAATAACCTTTGAAATGTTATAAAATACAGGGTGAAAATGCGCTTTAGCCCACTGCTTGGCGATGTTTTGAAAATCACCAATTCGGCGCGTTTCTGCGAAACGTCTTTGCAATTAATTGCAACCTTCCCGACACGCTCCGCGAAAACCTATTGTAAACAAAACATAGAATTCTAAACCATAAATTAGTATGGAAACTGTTGCCACAAAAATATAATAAAATAATATGCAAAACAAACATTACGATCATTAAAATATTTGTCAGTTACCTTTAAATTAATTATTTACATTTTATGTTGTAATACTTACACATTTTATGCCGTTACATAACCTTCCCGACACGCTCCGCGAAAACGTAACCAAAATGGCATCCCAGAAAGAAGGAATTTTTTTTAAAAGGGCATTAAAATTACAAACGATACCATGTACACACCGTTCCGTTTTAACTTAAAAAAAAATCTGAGAATTGCACAATGTAGGCAACGTACACAAATAAACAAAATAAGCTAGAATAACGAAAATAAATTACAAGAAAATGCCATGTGCACAGCGTTCCTTTTAAACTTAAAAAAAACTTCAGCGAATTGCACAATGTAGGCAACGTACACAAATCAACAAAATAAGCTAAAATAACGAAAATAAATTACAAGAAAATGCCATGTGCACAGCGTTCCGTTTTAACTTAAAAAAAACATCAGCGAATTGCACAATGTAGGCAATGTGCACAAATCAACAAAATAAAATAAATTGCAAACGATACCAGCGTTCTGTTCTTCAGCTGAGCCAAATTATTTCAATAAAAGGCAACAAAATATAAAAATTAAGCAACTTGCACTTCCAATAAAGTTGTACATGTACATGTACATTCACTCACCTCTCTCAGCATCACAGCTAAATCCATACCGACTCGGTATTTAGCGAAATATAAGGTACGAAAATAGCAAACACTCAACACAAAAACACCGCATTCAAAGAATACAACGACAACTGAAATAACTACTTAAATTAACACGTAGGAGTTTCGAATAAACCGCTACGTCATCTCACATTACCAATAAAACCGTTCTTTATAAAATAGGAAATACGCATGCGCGAAAACTACATGTTTCCGTAGCTTCAAAATACCCAGTCAGCCATGTTCGCGGATATACGGAGTTAGCCATGTTGGCGCATTTATTGCGCATTCAAAAACAATCGCCGCCAAGCAGTGGGCTAAAGCGCATTTGGGCCAAATACAGGTCTCAGGACACTGCAAGTTGCAAACTTACACAAAAAAAAAAAAAACACTTCATTGCTTTCAAAAAAATATTTGCCAAACAATCAAATCATTTCAAATCAAATTTTTTTACTGCCAAATATTTCCAAATAGACTTTTGAACTTATACACAAAAACCTATAAATGTCATAGATCCCTAAACGGTGAGGGGATAAATACAGCGGCTCCCAAAAGTGTTCGTATACTTACGATTTTCATTGAAATAGGGTTCTATCTATTAATTAAAAGTAAAACTTTCTGAATGAGATTTTAATAATAAAATCTATAATCTATTCGTAACTAATTTACATGAACTATTTTTAAATATAGCAAAATTTTATTTTTAAGAAATTTATAATAAAAAAAAATGGCAAGCATTTTATCTCATAAAAGACTTCGTGCACTTCAAAAAAATCTTGACATATTAGCAAATATTTTAATTTTTTGTTAAATTAATATTTAGTAGGATATCCTTTAGCATCCACAACAGATAGATTTTACTAGTTTTTTTTTTTTTTTTTTAAATTATTTTTTTTGTAATTTCTGTATCAATGTTCATCCATTCTTCCATCATGACTGTTTTGAGTTCGCTTTTTGTTTTGATGTCGTGTTTGCGTACTCTAACCTCTAGTTCTTTCCAAATGTGTTCTGTGGGGTTTAAATCTGGCAACTGAGGTGGTGTTTTCAAAACCTGTGGACAATTATAGTGACACCACAGACGAACATTGAGAGCCGTATGCTTAGGATCGTTATCATGATTAAAAATAAAGTTGTTTCCAATACCCAAATTTTGGGCTGATAATTTTAAATTGGCTCTTAAAATATTTAAATAAGGAGAATGATTCATTATGCCATCAATAAACACCAAATTACCTAGTCCTGATGCTGCCATCCACCCCCACACAAGAACATCTCCAACGCCACGCTTAACTGTTCTAAGTTCTTAGAATGAAGTTCCTCATTTTTTCTTCTCCGTACAGTTTTTCAACCATTGGAACCAAAAATGTTAAATTTGCTTTCATGAGCAAATAGGACATTATTCCAGTACATTTTGGGTATATTTATCATTGATTTTGAAAATGAAAGCCTAAGCTTTGTTTTTCTCACTAACAAAAAATTTTTCATGGGCAGAACGCCCATGTAATCCAGCTTCTCTGAGAACTCATCGAACAGTTTCAGGTGAAGTTGAAAACTTCGCATTAAATTCTGCAGAAACTTTTACACCACTCAAACACAGGTTTTTCACAAATTTTCTAATAATAAATTTCTCATCACGTTTAGTTAACTTTCTCAGTCAACCTTTTCTTAACTTGTTTTCAATCTGATTTGTTTCTTTAAAGCGTTTTATCACATACTGCACTGTAGAATGAAATAAATTAACTAATTTACTGACATTTCAAATTGATTTACCACTACTATGGTGAAAAATTATCAATTTTTGAATGCTGTTTGTAATTTCTTTACGAATGCAAACCATTTTTCAATAATAAATAGAATATTATGACGTAAACAATAAAAAATTAAAGCAAACGATTTTTTAAATGCCACCACCACAATGCAAAAATTAAAAAAAGCGGCAAACAATTCTATTTTTGATTTTATCCAAAAATATTTTAGTGTACGAAGACTTTTGTGAGATAAAATGTTTGTCATTTTTTTATTATTAATTTCTTAAAAATACAGTTTCGCTATAGTCTAAAAATATTTCATGTAATTTTGTTACGAATAGATTATAGATCTTGTTATTAAAATCCCATTCAGAAAGTTTACTTTTAATTAATGGATAGAGCTCTATTTCAAAGAAATTCATAAGTGTACGAACACTTTTGGGAGCCCACTGTAATTTATTATTGAGTAAACATTAGAAACATATTCTACTATAAAATATCATAAAGGTAGCTGAGGTTCAAGCTGGTGCTGTAAATATAATTCCCATAATTTTACTGCTGTTTGACCACGGAATAAATGTGAATTTCAAAAACACAAAGTATCACATATTTGTTCTATAATAGGTAAAAACTGACTTGTGATAATAAAAATATTACATATTCCAACAAAACAAACTCATTTGGCGGTAAAAAATTTCCCAAATAGCATTTGTTTGAGGTTTACTTCTGCGTTTTTTCTGTAAACAGTCCAACTTTAATATTCTCTGACAGCATGAATACGATCTACTCACATATTATAACATATTACAGGATTCAAATAACATACGAACTTACTCGATGTTGTTGATGTTGATTTCGAAGTTGCCAGATATGTTTCAGCAAAAGAAGTACAGAAAAATTTCGGATTTGAGGGCTTAACAAATAGAATCTACCTTAGGCCATAGATGCAGATGCCGCTAATATAATGTCATGATCAACAACAGAGCTCAAATGTTTTTGCATTTTACAGCTGAAATCAAATAACGAATACCGTTCATTTGAATAAATGAATTACAATTCCCTACCAGTATGCCACAAACGAACTAAAAAAACATAGCTGGAACAGATGCTTGGCTGGTTTTGAACAATGCACATGTGTAAGCACAGTTGTAAATTAATTATAGTTATTAGACAGAATATCTACTGAGAAATGGCAACAGCCAATTTTCTGGATGTCGTTCTATTATATATTTATTAGTCAGATGAAGTACGATTGAAATGAATATTGGTACGATGAATTAAGAACGTTTGTTATGATATGTACGTTTAAAAATACGTTACACGTAGGTTATTAAGTTAAGAGTACGATTTATCTTTAAATAAATGTTTGTTTGTCGCTTTTAAAATCGTCTTGTGAGTGATTAATTTAACTACTAAAGGAAGCTAACAGAAATCAGAAGTGGGATAATTCTAAAACCTAAGCCTAAAACTACAAGGATTTGCTATTCGTAAATAACTTAAAACGAATTTGAATTTCAAGGTATGTGCATTGATTGATATAACAGATTTATTATAAAATTTTAGTTTGTTATTTTTTTTTATTATTTTGGAAAAAGAGTTTAATTTTTTTCTCATTTACTTAAATTTTGATATATATTCAGAACGTCAAACAAACTTATAAAATACCAATAACTGTGTTCTACTAAGTTATCTAATTGGAAGTTAATAATAATAGCATATATATATATATATTTGCATTTTAATAAGTAAGAAAATGTCTATTTTCGGTAAGGCAAAGAAATGTGATTTAAGAATATTAGCTGAAGAATTGGGAGAAGATGTAAATGAGAGTTATAAAATGTGCGATTTGAAAAAGATAATTTTAGCTAGTAAAGAGTACGATGAAGAATGCGCCAAAGAGTGGTTGAACATTATAATAAATGAAAGAAAAGAAAAAGAAGAAATTGAAGAACGAAAACGTCAAGAAGAAATTGAAGAACGAAAACGTCAAGAAGAAAATGAAGAACGAAAACGTCAAGAAGAAAATGAAGAACGTAGGCGGAAAGAAGAATATGAGGAACGAAAACGAAAGTATGAAATGGAGTTTGAACTGCAAAAATTACGTATTGAAGCAGAAAGTAGATCCACAGATTCTGGCACCAGTCAAAATGCTAGTGGTACGCACCTGAATCCAAAGTTAGAGCTTCATCGTTTGATGCAAAAATTTAAACCTGAAGAAAATGATATAAGTTTATATTTAATTATGTTTGAGCGTTTGGCCAAACAATTAGAAATACCAGAAAATACATGTGTTACTCATTTGCTTGGCTTATTGACGTATGACATTGCTCAGTTAATCGCCAGAGAAACGGATGAGATTGCAAACGATTATAAAGAAGTTAAAAAGATCTTATTAAAACGGTACAAGATGACACCTGAAAAATTTCGCCAAAAATTTTTTACGCACAGTAAGAGTGTAGGAAACACATGGAAGAATTTTGCGTATGAATTAAGAAATTTTTTTAATGAATGGGTAAGTGGAATTGAAGTAGATACTTTTGAAAAATTAAGCGATCTTATTATAGCGGATCAGATAAAACGTAAAGTGTCTCCAGAAGTAAAAGAACATTTTATTGATATTTGGTCTAAGCTGATTTCACCAACTGATTTAGTTGAAAAACTAGATGATTATGATACCTTAAAGTCAACTTTCAACAATAAACAACCGCGTAAAGAAGGGCCTTCCGACAAACGAAACTCCTTTAAGGATGGTCCAGTTGCTACAATCAACGAAAAGAAAAAATTCTACGGTATTACACATAATGAAAAAGGTGAACCAAAATGCTTCAGTTGTAATAATTTTGGACATATTTCAAAGGACTGTCCGCTGCCAAAACCAGTAGTTATATGCCGAAAATGTAATAAAACAGGTCATAAAGCTAAAAATTGTGTTACTAAAGCTGACAATAATCATTCCAATGATAAAAATTATTCTATTGAGCAAGTTCGCGAAAATTCAGAAGAGAGCAATTCATATTTGAAGAAAGCAAAACTGAATAATTCTGAAGAAGTACAGGCTTTAATTGATACGGGGAGTTCTTGTTGTCTCTTAAGAACTTCAGTTGCTCAGAAACTTAAAGTGAAACCCGAACCTGCTGTTAATGAACTGTATGGTTTTGGAAATCAAAGAGTGCCTGCAGTGACGTCTATCGGAATGATTAAAGCCGATATTGAAGTTGATAATATAAAAGGCCAAGGCATAAATATATACCTTGTTCTTGATAATGCTCAACCGATTGATCTAATCATCGGACGGACATGGCTTGATTTCCCTTATATCGCTTATGTCAGAATAGGAAAAAGATTTCACTTCGGATATCGGGAAGATGAACTATTTAGTAATCTCGAAATTGATGAAAAAATAAATAGAGTCTGTCTTAAAGCTCTTGAGGCAAATGAATTAGAGAAAAATACGATCAGTCTTGTCAGTTCTCAAGCAGATTTTGTAGAAAATGGATTAATTATGATTGAAAATTCTTCCGAAGGTATCGGCTGTTTATTAGAAATTAAAAATGGCGCAACTTGTATACGAATGATTAACGTTGGCGATAGGAGCGTTAAGCTTCAAAAAGACCAATATGTTGGGAGAGCAGAAGAAGTTGAACTGTGTTTAAATACTGAAATTTCTGAACTGAGCTCGAACCCAGCAAAAAGGGAAAATATTAACAACATGAAAGTTCCCATAAGTTTAAGCGACGTTAAAATTGGCTCGAATCTCAACGTTGATCACCAGCAAGAGTTACTGCGTCTTTTGAATGAATACAGAGATTGCTTCGCACTAAATATTTCAGAACTAGGGTGCACAGATCTCATAAAAATGGACATTAAGGAAATCGAAGGTTCAACGCCAGTATGTATGAAGCCTTATAGAACAAATGCCTCTGAAAGAGCTGCGATCAAAAAAATAGTTCAAGAATGGAAACAAAATGGAATTGTAACAGAAACGCGATCCCCATACGCTAGTCCTGTCATATTAGTAAAGAAAAAGACCGGTGAATACAGATTAGTTGTGGATTACAGGCGTCTCAATAGTCAAACTATAAAGGATAAATTTCCCCTGCCTAAAATAGATGATTTATTAGAACAATTGCACGAGTGCAGTCTGTTTACAACGCTAGATTTAGCGCACGGATATTTACAGATTCCACTCACTGAAAGTGCAAAATTGAAAACTGCTTTCGTAACACCGGATGAAAGTGGACAATTTGAAAGAATGATTTTTGGCTTGACTAACGCTCCTTCAGAATTTCAACGATTGATGTATCATGCATTATCTTCATCATGTAATAAAGACGTGTTATGCTACCTTGACGATATACTTGTTCCAGCAAGGACTTGGGAAGAAATGATTCAGAAATTAATAAAAGTATTCGAAGCACTACGTGCAGCTAAACTAACCCTGAAGTTACCGAAATGTGAATTTGCCAAACAAGAAATAGAATATTTAGGCTTTATCATCAATAAAAACGGAATAAAGCCAGGATCAAGAAAAGTTGAAGTAATATCAAAATTCCCAGAACCTAAAAACATTCATGAAGTTCGACGATTTCTTGGTTTAACAAGTTTTTTTAGAAGATTTATTCCAAATTATGCCACTAAAGCTGGACCATTGACTCAACTAACTAAGAAAAATCAAACATTCAGATGGGAAGAAAGTCAGCGGAATTCTTTTAAAGTGCTGAAAAATGAACTGACGAATCAGCCAATTTTAGCTTTGTACAACCCTAAAGCTCAAACAGAAGTCCACACTGATGCATGCTCAGAGGGTATTGCTGGCATGTTACTTCAACTCGGAAGTGACGATAAATGGCATCTAGTCTATTGCGTGAGTAAGAAGACAACGGAAGCTGAAAAGAATTATCACTCAAGTAAACTTGAGCTAATGGCAATTGTCTGGACTCTAGACAGACTCCGACAATTCTTACTCGGTATTGAATTTACGGTGGTTACCGACTGCCAAGCACTGGTTTACATGAATGCAAAGAAATCTACCAATCCCCAAATTGCTCGTTGGAGTATCCTTATTCAAGAGTATAATTTTGAAATACGCCACAAACCAGGGATTAAGATGTCTCATATCGATGCAATCAGTAGAGCTCCTGTTATTAATTCATCAGACACCATGCATTCTTTAATAGAAGATAATTTAGAAGTTTGTCTGACCTTAAATTTAGACGAACAAATTCTTATGATACAGCATGCAGATGAAAAATTAAGAGAATTAATAACAATCTTGAAGAAAGACCCAAGTGAAAGAACCAAAGAAGAAAATCAAAATGTGGAGAATTATCTTTTGAAAAGAAATAGACTGTTCCGGATTGTGGAGGATGGAGAAAAGAAAAAGTTATTATACGTCGTGCCTAAAAGCATGAGAAAAAGCATAGTTGTGAAATTTCATGATCTTATGGGACATTTTGCTGTTGATAGGACTGTAACAAAAATCAAAGAACTGTACTGGTTTCCTGCTATGAAGAGATATGTTCGTCGACATATATCAATGTGTTTCGAGTGTCTCATCAACAAAGTTCCAAGTGGAAAAAGACAGGGTCTTTTGCATCCTATTCCCCCAGGTCGCAGACCTTTTGCAATAATACATATTGATCATCTTGGACCTTTCGTCACAAGTTCTAAAAGAAACAAGGAATTGTTAGTTGTCATTGATAATATGACCAGATTCGTTCGATTGTATGCTGTGAAAAACACATCTTCGAAAAACGTACTGAAATCACTGCTGAGTTTCATAGAAGAATTTGGATTACCAAATCGTATTATATCAGATCGAGGTTCTTGTTTTACTTCAAAGGAATTTCAAAACTTTTGCAAGGAAAAGGGAATTCGTCATACGTTAAATTCAACCTCCCACCCACAAGGAAATGGTATGGTCGAGAGATCAAACAGAACAATTTTATCAACGATAGTAACACCAATAAAAAGTAAAGATCAAAAGGATTGGGATAAAAGAATTAAAGAAGTTGAGAGAAATTTGAATAACACAATCAATAAAACAATCAATGGGAAATCGAATAACACAATCAATGGGAAAACACCATTTGAAATACTTCATGGATATATACCACGATTTCAAGATGGAGTTTTAAGATTACTTGCTGATGAAGAAGCAGAAGTTTATAAGGAACCGGAAAAATTACAAAAAGAAGCTAGAGAAAAAATTGCTAGAGAGCAAGAAAAAATGAAAAAAATTTGAATAACACAATCAATAAAACAATTGGAAAAACACCATTTGAATTACTTCATGGATATATACCACGATTTCAAGATGGAGTTTTAAGATTACTTGCTGATGAAGAAGCAGAAGTTTATAAGGAACCGGAAAAATTACAAAAAGAAGCTAGAGAAAAAATTGCTAGAGAGCAAGAAAAAATGAAAACTTATTATGACAAGAAGAAATCGGGATCTCTATCATTTGAACAAGGAGAAATAGTAGTAATTAAAAGGAATTCAAAATCTACAGGGGAGTCAACCAAAACTCAACCTAAGTATCGTGGTCCAATGGTTGTGACAGAAGTACTTCCAGGCGACACTTATAGGATATCACAACTAGAAGAAGCCTGCGATGGTCGCTTTTATGCATCAACTGCTCATGTAAGTCAATTAAAGTCTTGGAAAAATGCAGAAGCAAATGATGATCATGACAATGATGACGATGACGATAAGGATGACGAAAAAAAGGCCCAAGCGAACAGTGCGTAAACCATTGCGTTGTAGAGACTTTGTGTAGGACTTAAAGATTTTTTTTTCAAAATTATATTTCATTTTTTTTTAGTTTTCTCCTACTTATTATTAATATATTTTGTTGTTGTTTATTTGCTGTTTTAATGTATGTTAAGATTTGGTTCAATTGAGGACAATTGAAAAGTCAGGATGGTCGAATGTAAGCACAGTTGTAAATTAATTATAGTTATTAGACAGAATATCTACTGAGAAATGGCAACAGCCAATTTTCTGGATGTCGTTCTATTATATATTTATTAGTCAGATGAAGTACGATTGAAATGAATATTGGTACGATGAATTAAGAACGTTTGTTATGATATGTACGTTTAAAAATACGTTACACGTAGGTTATTAAGAGTACGATTTATCTTTAAATAAATGTTTGTTTGTCGCTTTTAAACTCGTCTTGTGAGTGATTAATTTAACTACTAAAGGAAGCTAACACATGGCTCTAAAATTTACTCTGGTAACGTTATGGTTCATTTCCAGTTTTCGCAACTGGAAAGAGAACCGACGAATTTCTGAAGGATCACGTTATTCACAGACTGTTCTTCCGTTAATTAATTCCTAAAGGCATAGGGAGGTCACGTGGCATCTAAACTACGTGCCAGATGATGTTACACCAAAGATACGCCCTTTCGGTAAATTTCCGCATATATGCATCGCGATTTGGATTTCTGAAGTAGAGAAAATTTTTGTGGAAATAATAGTTTTTTAAATCAACATTTTAGCATGTATATCTTTCGAACACACTCTTGCATTTATTTTAAATCACTGAGAAATACATGAGATTTCAGTTTTAAATTAATTGTGTTAATATTTACAATACGTTTCACCTGTTTTGAGCTTTAATTTCTACATTGTATTAGAAAGAGAAATTAATATTTTCTTCTCTATATATTATTCAAACGAATAATGAATGAATTTAAAGTTACGTACCGTTTTTGTAATAAATGTGACATCTCTTATTATTTTACTGTATATCAGAAAGTAATCTGTTTTAAATATAAATTATGTACATGGTAAAAGTTTACAATGGGGTGCCCTTTGCATTCCGGCGACTCTTTTTTTGACGCCAAGAAGGCACAATTTCAAGATGGCCGCTACACGAAACCAAAATAAGAAGTCAAAGAATTTCACAAACTCTGTGTCCATGTACACAGCGACCTATTTTCACTTAAAAAAACATCAGAGAATTGCACAAACTAGTCATTGCACATTGCCTTGACTTTGTCCATGTCCATGTGCACATCGATTTATTTTCACTTAAAAAAATCAAAAAGCTAAAACCAAGTTAAAACTCTCATGTAACCAGAAATGAAGTTTCAAACGTCAAAACTGAAAAAACATTTTCGCCAATCGAAAGGGCACCCAGTTCAACACTAGAGCCAAGTACACAATCTATGGATGGAAGAATTTGAACAGAAGATATATTGGAAGACTTTTTTTACATAGTTTTACACAGTGGCGGCTCGTAGCTAAAATTAGAGGGGGTGCTGTTCCAAAAAATTTTAACCTTTGTTTTAAAACTGTGTAAAGGGAAAAAAACATGCATAAAAAGAGAATTTATTTTGAAACTTGAAAAAATTGAATTTTGAAATTTTACAAAAGAAAAACATTTCTTGATTACTTTAACCTAAATTGTTACAGTTCAATCTTTAACTATTCATTTAAAAATGAAATCCATTCTTGTTTTAATTTGGGCGAAAAGATCAATAATTTTCTCCTTGATCCCTGCATAACAACTGAGGAAATTTTTCTATATCTAAAACATTGCAAGCGCATTTAATCTTTCCGAATTCATAGTGCTTCTTAGAAAAGTTTTTATTCTTTTCAATGTTAAAAAGCAGCGTTCTGCCTCTGATGTAGTCATGTAAACTGTCAAAAGAATTTTTATCAGTTTCGTAATTTCACTAAGAACATCATCTAGATTATTTTCCAAGATAAATTTCAGTAGCTCAATTAATTTGCAGTATTTATGAATATCAGACCTACAATAGAATACTTTTAGCTCAGTTTCAACCTTTTCTTTGTCAATCATTGGATATGCTTCAGTGGTCAGTACTATTTATTCTGCAGGATGTTGTTTCCTAAAACTAGGGAAGCATTTCTTGTTGTTCTAAATTGTTCTTGTTGAACAATTTAGCAGCTGCTAAGTGTTTAGTGGAAGAATATCTTTCCATTATATCAATACATATAAAGTCACATATTTCCTTAGCTTCTGCCATCAGTGTCTTTGAAGAATTCTCACAGTACTTTGAGTTTCTTAATTCTAAAATAGCAGTTTCGAAATGTGTTATATATTAAGTTTAAACACACTAATTTCTATGGATTGCATTTGGTTAAATATTATTTCAACATGAGGCATAATCTGATAAAAAAGCTCTAACCAAAACTTGAAATTATCATCATTTAGATATTTTGAAATTCCTGTTACCTCTGCAGTAGTTTAATCTGCATTGGATGTTGGCTGAATTTCAGTAAGGTAATTTTTTAAAGGTTGCAAATTTTCATGAACTGTGTTTATGTATGCTGCTGTCCGTATGCTGAAGTTCCACCTTGTGAAGGAAGGACATGGAATGCTAACGGCCGTATGCTTTAGAATGGACACACGTTGCGGGGATCTTAAAAAGAACGTTGGAATAGCCAGAATGTTAGAAAAAATTATTTTTCCGTTTCTTGAAATACTTGCTGCATTTCTCATTATAAAATTAAGTTGATGTACATAACAGTGAATGAAATGTGTATTAGTATAAATTGCTTTTATTTTCGCTTGAACTCCAGCTTTTTTGCCTTTCATGACATTTGCACCATCAAATGTCTGAGCTGTCAACTTTTGTTCGTTTCCTTGAAGGATTATGTCCAATTGTTTTCAAATATATTTTGATGTGTTATCTGCAGCTTGAATTTCTGGAATAAAGAATCCCCAAAAATGCTCAAATATTTCCCCATTCAATACATACCGTAGAACAAGGACCATCTAAATGTGTTTCGAAACATCTGTTCTGTCATCAGCCATTAAAGCTACAAGCTTTCCTAATTTCTGTCCTTATCTCCTCATGGTATATTTGAAAGAGGCAGTTAAGTATCTCGTTGTGAATGGTCTTAGAAACACCTTTGAAGACTGCACTAGTTTCTAAGTGATTTTTCAAATCTGAATCTAATTTAGAGGCAAAATCCTCTAAATACCCCTGGATTTACTGAATCTTCTTCTTCATCATGTCCACGTAAGGTAGTTTCAAAGTTTCCGCAAAAGAAAATGCAGTCTATTATTTTGCACAAAATTTCACTGTTCTTTTTAACCTTTATATTATGCTCATTGACTGGAAGTATGTATCCCTCATTAAGTTTCTCTTTAATACTAACAGTTCCTAAAAGTGACAGTGAAACTACATTATCAACATGCTTCTTATGCTTTTCAGTTTTTTCTTTCATTTTGTTTATATTTCTGAAACCATCTTTTGTCCACGTTACATCACCTCCAAACAGCAAGCACGGGAAATAAAATAGATCATTTTTTACTTCACAACCGCAAAGCCAATTTTTCCGTTGGTACCATTCAGAATTGAAACTACGAATATATTTCTTCTTGTTGCTTATGCCTGGCTGACATATTAGAATATCAAATGTTGAACAACCTCTTTTCTTATTGTAATTTTCTCATGGAGAGACAGCTGCGAAAACGAAAACTCTTGAAGTTCACTTACAGTCACAGAATTTATTACCTGAGGATGCAAGGACATGGTTAAAGTTTTCTGTAAAATAAAAGAACCGAAAAAAATAAATTAAGTAGAATAGCTGAAAAATAATCTAACCAAGAATATGGTGTATGATTTTTAAACGCAGCACACGCGGAGTAAAAAAAAAGAACCAGCTTCCAACGGCACTGCAAAAGCGACAGTGTCTTCTTCCTCTCAGCCTCGTACGCTGCTTAAGAGCGCATGCGCAGAACAGCCAAATCCCACACGCGTGAAGTAAAAAGTAATCACGTTTCCAGAATTTCGCACTGCAAGAGCGACAGTGCTCTTTTATCTCCCTGGATTGAGTGCTGCTTTCTGTGTGCGCATGAGCAGAACAGCCAAACACCACACCGATGAAACTGTGAAGCGCAGTTGCATACAAAGACTTTCGTACGTTTTTCATAAACTGGAGGATGGCTACTGACATTAAGTTTAAGGATTATATATTGTCGAAGTATAAAGAAAGAATTAAAGAAAAAAGGGTACATTATATTAAATATTAAAAATAATAATAAGTGGAAATAGGGGGTGCTGCAATTCCACAGTGCTTATTACGAACCGCCACTGGTTTTACATAAATCTTAATGTATATGTATGCTTATTCTGAATAGTTGTGAAAAATATATTGCGACCACACAAAATTTGAAATTAATAACAAATTTTTATCCTGTGAAATAAACTCATATTTTAATATGAATCAGCCCTTATGAAACTGCCAAGGTATTTTCTTACAAAGCTGATATCAATTTAAGGTTTAAAACTGATTTCAAAAATGGATTCCAGTTATTTCAAATTTCTATTGTAGATACGTGCCAATTTTCCTTGGAAAATCTTCCAAGAAGAATTCTTTCCTTTTAGGTAAATAGCCCTTATGTGCTATAATCATATCAATTTTCCTTTTAGGTAAATAGCCCTTATGTGCTATAATCATATCAATTAAACCAAGCTTTGTAATTCTGTAATATTGTTTCTTCCTTATTATTATGGATCCTGTTTTGTAAAGATTTCGAGATTTTTGACAAATCACCAATGTAAACCATTTTGAAACATGTGACAGTTCTAACAATGACGATTTACAGTTTGCTTGTGATGAGAAGAATGCCAAGAAAAGCACATTATTTTTTCCCCATGTAAATTTATTTTTTAGTTTTAAAATGTTTAATTTACTAAGAAGTAAGGAAGATACATGCTATATATCTTTCTTTCAAGAAATACATATTTTATTTTGCATTTGAATATGCAAAAAATCGCTATTAAGTAAAACTTCATATCAGTGAAAGCATTTGGGGTGCAGCTTGAAAATTTGGAAGTGAAAATAAAGCATATATTTTAACAACCGGTTCAGTGGTTTCAGAATATTGTTTGTAACAGCGTAGCAATTTATTCCATGTGATTAAGATGAAAGCTCTACAAAAATGTAGCTTCTTACTGAAACAGTTTTATGAGAGAGATGCATGCTTTGCATATAATCCATCAATGAAATAGGTGAATAGGTGGCCCTGAAAAAATTGGAACTAACAAATTCTTTCTCACTCTTCCAAATAGAGAGACATCCACACTCATGACAAAAATTGTCTACGAGAGAGAACAACAAGACAGAAAATAGACAAAGCAGCCTACAGACATTTTATTTTGGATCATAAATTTCATTTTGTTCATCTAACAACAGCTGCTCATTCATAAAATATTGAAAGACTGTAGAGCTTCACTAAATTGTGGAATAAAAATCAAAGGGGCGCGTTTCACTATCACCATGAATCTAACATTTCAGACTTCATATGGCAAAAATCTTCGAGACGTTAAAATGTTTCTTATGCCATATTAAAAGCAATGTGGAAACATGGCAGCTACAAAATGTATATAACAAGTAAATATAAAATTCCAAAATGAGAAAGCAATAATCTTGATATCAGCTTGGCATTTAAAAAATGGAAGCTGCAATACTAAAGTATCATGACATTTTTAAAACTAAGGTTCCGTCTATATTTCAGTTGATTTGGTTGCCATATCAGCATCTTTTGTTTTTAAGATTTTTTGCCTACAACAGCTTGATGTACACCAAATATGAATGTCTTTTAATTTCTTTTTTAAATTTAGAAGTATGTTATTAACCTGTATAACAACATTGTTTAGGCCTCCTCGGTGATTGCGGTGATTTGTACCAGAGGGCGCACCGCACAAAGAGAGTTGCGTTCAAGACGTAAAGGGAGCGGACACGCCAATATTTCAGGCGTATTACCGCTGATTGATATAACCACATCGTATCTGCCAGGTGGCACAAAAGTAAAATGATTTATCCATGCCAGGGGGCATAACGCTTGTAAACACGCTAGGTGGCATACATCTTGTAAATAAATTGTAAATAAATGTACAGTAAATTATCTTCGTCATTAAATAAAGGAACACGCAGCAACAAGCTTCTGATCATTTGGATACGCACATTAAATTTTTGGTGACACCGGACCTGATGATGAAGAAGGGCGTAAGAAAAGTAGTGAGTTTATTACTGAAAAGCTGGCATTTAATGCGAAAGAATTCGACGTAGGCCCTTTTTCATTTTTCCAGTTTTCAATTGAATTGTTGAATAAAAAACTTGTTGATTATTATAGTTGGTAGAATTTAATGGTAAAATGAAGGCTATGAATAAGGCAAAGAAGTTGCGTACGGTGACGCGTAGCTTAACTACTAAGTTGATCAGTAAAATAGAATCTGCATTGGTAGAAGAGGATGAATACGCGGATGAGAAATTAAAAGAATTACTTGAAATGTTGATTGAAAAATCGCAATTGTTGAAACAATATGACTCTGAGATAGAAAGGCTCGTAGTTACAGAACAGGAGTTAGAAACGGAAGTAATTTCTGCACAGGAATATCAAGAAAGAATTATAAGTTTATTTCTGCACAATATCAAGAAAGAATTATAAGTTTTAAATGTAAAATTCAGGAAAAACTAAGAAAAAACGCGTGTAAGGTTAAATCTAGAAATTTTAGTGAGGAAAATGTATCTGCAAGATTGAAAACTTCTGAAGTGAATACTTTGAAATTGCCGAAACTAACGATTACAAAATATTACGGTGATCCTTGCTCTTGGCTTGAATTCTGGAATTGTTTTTGTAATTCCATTCACCAAAACGAAAGTCTCAGTTCAGTTGACAAGTTTTGTTATTTAAAATCGCTGTTGGGGGGTTTGGCCTTAAATGCTATTAGTGGATTATCGTTCACTAGTGAAAACTATATGGTGGCTGTTGATATACTAAAAACCCGTTTCGGCAGAGACGACCTGCTAATTAATGCGCATATGAATAAATTGTTGTGTTTAGAACCTGTAAAATGTTTCGGAAATACGGCTGCCTTGAGGAAGCTTTACGACGATATAGAAATACAAATAAGAAATTTAAATTCTTTAAATGTTACTAGTGGTTCTTACGGACATTTATTATCGCCTATTTTGTTAAAGTTAATACCCGAGAATTTAACTTTAGAATTGACTAGGAAAAGAAGCGATAAACAAAATTTCGATGTTAATGAACTATTAACGTTCTTGAAAAACGAAGTGGAATGTAGGGAAACATCAATGATGTTAGCGCGTACTAAGAATTTTGGTGTAAATGAGCCACCTATACAAAACAAAAGTTCCCATCAAGGTTATCAAAATAAATCTTACGTACATTCTAAAAGAAATAATTACTATACGAATAAGCAAGGCGCTTCAGTATTAACTAGTCAATGCGAAACTCCCAGTAAATACTGGCAAAAATCACATTTTAATCAAACCCTAAAGTCGTCTACCCTCTCTAAGAAAGAGAATTAAAATGTCTGTATTTTTTGTTTATCTGCTTGTCACATGAATCATGATTGCCCACTTGATTTAAAGGCTCGCCGAAAGGCATTAATGGGTCGAGGTTTATGTTTTATTTACTTTTCAAAAGGGCATCCAAGGCATCTCTGTGCTCTTAAAGACGAAACATGCAGATTGTGCAACGTCCAGGGTTTACACAATTCATTAATATGCGACGCAGCATCGAAAGATTTAAAGACGGGTACTTCCAATGAGACCAAACAAACGCCAATTTCTGAAGCTTCTCTTTCGTTTTTATGTAACGAAAATAATAACATAATTAAATATCCTACTTCCGTTCTTTTACAGACGTTTTCGGCGGCAGTGAGGCTTCAAGGGGGGCCCGAGAAAGTTTTACGTTGTATGCTAGATTCAGGGTCAACAAAGTCATTCATCTTACGAGAAGTGGTTGATTCACTGGGGTTGAAAATTATTAACAAGGAAGCGCTTATTATTTTTACATTTAGATGTAAAGATGCACAAGAGCGCTTGTATGATATCGTAGAAATAGTATTGAAAAATGTAAACAATCCCAATAAAAGGATAAAAAATAACGCAATAGTCATTGATTCTATAACACTGGGGCAAGTAAAAATTCCCTCTCGGTGGATACGAAGGATGGCGTTTGAGAAGGGAATAGAATTAGCAGATATTGGTACGAGTAATGAAATTCAAGTATTAATAGGTTCGGATTATATTTGGGAAATTTTAGGAGAACGAAACGTGAGGATTTGTAAAAAATTAGTAGCAAAAAGAAAAAATTAGAAAGCACTTTCAGTTTCGTAATTCAAGGCAAGGACGAAGGATCAAATTGTAAGGAGGCACGAGTTAATCATATAACCGTAGATCAGGACTTAGGTTATGAAAGAGTTAAAAAATTGTGGGAATTAGAAGCAGTTGGGATAAGTTCGGATAAAGACATCTCTCGATCGGATAGAGAAATTTTAGAGTCATTCGAACGAAATACAACTTATGAGAATAAAAGGTATGAGACTAGATTATTGTGGAAAGAGGGTGTTGAAGGTTTGAATAATAATTATGAAACTGCGAAACGGTGTTTGCTATTTTTAAATAATAAGTTTCAGAAAAATAGAGAGCTGTATCTAAAATATAGTGAGGTAATTAATGAACATTTAAGAGATGGTATAGTGGAACGAACAGATATGTATTTAAATGATAATTTGAAAACCGGGTATTACATGCCTCACCATGCGGTAGTTCGAGAGCAGAAAGATTCTACAAAGGTTAGAATAGTTGACGCTTCTTCTAAAAATAAGGGAAATTTATCACTTAACGATTGTTTAGAAAGTGGACCTAATTTAAATCCCGACTTACTGAAGATTATCATTAAATTCAGATTACATTCAATCGCGTTTTGCGCCGATATTCAGCACCCATTTTTAGAGGTAGGCATAGCTAAGGAAGACAGGGATTTTTTAAAGTTTTTGTGGATAAATGAAGAAGGGTCAAATCTCGATCGCCGTAATCCCAACTTGCAAGTTCTCCAGCACAATCGAGTCCCTTTCGGGGTCAAGTGCTCGCCTTATTTATTAACAGCTACTATAAGAATTCATTTTAAAAAGTATGAAGATGCGTACGGAGAGGCATGCAGTATGTTAAAAGAGCTTTACGTGGATGATTTAATTTCTGGGACCGTTAATGTAGAAAAGGCCTTACATTTAAACAAGGACATGATTTTCATTCTAAGAGAGGCCAGCATGAAATTACGTAGGTGGGTTTCAAACTCACCTGAGTTGAGTGAACTATGGAAATTTAATGAAGTTGACTGTCGTGAGACATCTGAAGACTCTTTGATACCGTTGAAAGTTTTAGGCCTTATCTGGGACAATGTTAATGATAACTTGAAAATAGATGTATCTCAATTTCAGAACAGAAATGATACGTTTAGAATGATACGTTAATTTCAGAAAATGATACGTTTAGTTTAAGTTTTTGTAACAAAACTTAACCCTTTAACTGCTTAAGACGTCTTTAAACGTTTTCAGAGATCGCTCTAAAAATGCTTATGACGCGTATACACGGAACTGAAATTTCTCGAGAAATGATTAAGACGTGTATACACGGAGGCAAGGTTTTTCGATAAATGCTTAAGACGTGTTGAGACGCTACGCGAGGTCTTCTTTCCCCCTGCGTTTCCGCAGGCGGCTGTCATTTGCACAATGCTCTTAATAGGGTGTGAAATTTGTTTGAATAGCGCACTTTACGGAAGAGCCCTCTGAGTGAAGACTTACTGTCGGACAGCAAGTGTATATTATTCTGCAAGCTTTTTGAATGATGACAAATCGTTTTACAACCGTGTGCCTTCTGGTACATTGTAGTAATGAAAGCCCAATCCTCAGTCGCTGATTACATCCCCAAATCTTTAGTAAAAATGGGAAAAATTCAGAAATGTAATGAAAAATGCATTATTAATAAATCATATAATATATAATTGACTATTTGATCTTCGTATTAAAAGTTGGTTAAAGTTTCTGATTTCTCAACAACAAGAAAAAGATATATAGTGTCAAAATTAACTTTTTGTTTGCCTTCGTATTTCAAGTGGAGTATTTAATGGTATTTTCTTTCTACTTTACGAAATGACAAAGCTGTTTTTATCATGCCTGAGTTTTGGAATTTGTAATTCTGACTGACTATTTACTATAAACGCGAACTTACATGTGAAAAATTCTTCAAGGTAGAAATTAAAATATTCAACTCAAGAAATTATATTAAATCGAGTAAATAAATATGCCGAAAAAAATTATGGAGATCAATAGCTTTGTTCAGATAATTTATTAAAATTTGGAATGCAACCGAAATTTTAAAATCTGCATGGTGGGAAATTCTCCGCCGTGTCTTGGAACTCTTTTAGAAAGAAATCTGTATGTCTTTTATTCTTGTATTTAATGGAATATAAGAGAATTGAAAAAATAAGTGCGTGGAAGTGTTAGATATTTTGTGCACAAAATATTACGGTTGAAAAGATGTTTTATTATCAGAAAACAAATTATTTTCTCTCCAAATATGAGTGCTGATAGCGATAAATTGAATGAAAGTTTTTCTTTATATTGAGAACTTAATTAATACATTAATTCGTTATTACCTAATAACTGCATCTACGCAATTCTTTTGCAAAGTCTTTTGATAGAAATGCTAATAAACGCGACCAGCGGTTGAGTGGCTAATTCGCTTAACAATGGTAGTTTGAGCTGGATTTTAATTCCAGAGAAGGGGCCGGATGATAACTGTTTTCATGGTTTTTCCTCAAGTGTAACGTGAA